>BOPN01000650.1:69337-71837 GCA_017312705.2 Penaeus japonicus
ACATGTGTATGCATGAATGTACATGTATACAGGTGAAATACTGAAAACAAAGAAAACAAATGAAGGGAAAGACATTTCATGTTCATTGAGAAAAGGATAAATGACAGACCAAAATCTTCTTTGGTTTATGATAAGAACAGTGAACACTAAGGTGAACAATCAGAACATACATCAAAATATCTCATCTCAAACATACATTGTCAGAATAGTTTGATTAACTCTAGGTACATGTAATTTGGCACTATGAACACAACCACATTTATGTTGTTGTTTTCTTCTTGAATATTATCTGAACTTCAGGAGTTTTTAAGTACAGATCTCTTTTCTTAGCATGTTTTAGAATGTAAAAATGTAAACACATTAACAAATAAGTAATAAAGCTACTATCAAATGTAAATGTAAAGTGGCAACAATGAAAAGAGATTAATTTCTATCTTAATTCTTTTTCATGAAAATATTATGCCTAGTAGTAAAACATATTGAGCATATTGCCTTACTCCTAATGTTATTTTTTTGTGCTGTTGTCTGTACTTACATGTACTTACTTCAACAGTTATGTCACACACTGCTCCTTTATCTAACAAAGTAATCTGGAAAAACATTTACCATATTGTTTAATTTTGGAATAACCGGTATGTATTGAATATCACAATATTCTTTATTCAAAAACATCATAAAAATGATTTATGATAAAAGGAGAGATAGTAAACAAATAAATAGTAAATAAAAACATTTCCTTAAATTGAGGGTGGTAAAAGATGCAATGTTTAGTATTCTTCAAGATTAAACATAATGTGCCATTCTAATGATCCATTTTCTAAAAGAATTTCAGTTTATACACATCACCTGATAATACATCAACATATATTTACAATACAACTGTTTCAGCAGTTTTACACTGACAATATATCATCGAGGTCTAATCACATTAGAGATAAAATTTACATTGTTCAATTCCAACAAACAACATTCCATTAATTCATTTGCTAACAATAACTCATATTGTCATCATGTCATAGAAATGAAACATGGAAATACTAGATTTCTGCTTTCTTCTCTTTTTCTTACACACAACCTTGACTTGTTTCTTTCTCTCATGTGTTTACATTTTCTTTATCAATGTTACATCTGTATCATGTCCACAGTACAAGTTTACCTTTAGAATAAGGTTTAAAATGCTGCAGACATTGCAATGATTTTTTTTGCAAATCTTTTTCATGTATCATCTGCTCACACTTGAGCAGTGTTTCTTCTAGTCATCATGAAACTCTAACAATATACAATATTTTCTACATTGGTTCTTTAAGATACTAATTCTCAAGTTTCATTAAAGTTTCACAAAAGTTTCACACATGAAGTAATACCACAGTAAAGAGAGTTTTTCATTCACATTCAGAAAATACACAACTGTTACTTCAAACTAGATATCTCCCAGGGTAATGGTACAACACTCTTCAATGATCTTCAAAATGCACACAAAATAATGACTACATGAACCCTGAGAGTCTCACACAATCTATGCTAGTTCTATAATCACTACATAAATTGTTTCAATATCACCCTATATTCCAAGGTCCCTTTAAAATGAAGCAGTGGCTCACCTCTATGAATTGAAGAGGAAGAAAAGGAAAAGGAGAAAGAAACATTGCGTAAGATCTGTAAACATTAAAATCAGACTTTGAAAACCACGTTTACAGCTTTTGGAAATTCTTGGTCAAGGAAGCTGGGAAAAAGAAATAATTTTTTAAAAATAAATGATAATATATAACTATCTGAGAAGATAATATAGACAACTAAGCATTTTATCTCCAAGAAAGCTTTCTCTATTCTATGTATGTATATTGAACAGAAAACAATAATTGCAGACCAAAGGAAGAAACTGACATCACAGCATAAAACAATACTATTATTATTGTTTATTGTCAAATAATGAAGGTTTTCCCCCTCTGTAAAATCTGTATAATACTTACAAGTGGCCCAAGTAAAAGTTCATATATGTATTTCTAAAGAAGAACTTTCATAATTTATTAGGTTCTTAGATTTTTCCAATGAAAATGATATCCATGCTGTAACAGTATGTACATCATGCATGGAGAGGTACACATTGTGAGACAAGAAATTGTTATGGTACCTTAACTCTATCTAATTGCATATACTGTACATCACTTGTATAATTAGGCTCTTTCTTATCAAACCACAGTTCCACTTTGCTATGATGTACATTAGGACTTATTAGATGATGGTCCCCAACCTTGTGTGAGGTCTGGACTACATCTACTATTATTAGGACAGTGGAGGGCACCAAAATTAATAAATTGATAATAATAATAAAAAAGCATCAACAATATTAATAATAATAATGATAATCATACTAATAATAATAGCTAAAATAATATGATAATAATATGATGATAATAATAGTGAGAATAATAACAATGTCAATAATAAATAATAACTACTACTAATAAAAAACATAGTAATAAAGATAATGATAATAATA
>BOPN01000650.1:84337-96837 GCA_017312705.2 Penaeus japonicus
AGCAATTCTACCGGCAAACCAACTTATCAATAAATACATAGAAAGATAGTCAGATAGATAGATAGAAAGTTAGATACATACACACATAAATACATACATATATACATACATACATAATGCGGTCGATCATACAACCCCTTTCGAACGGCGGAGGTAACGAAAGAATAAGAATGAAAGAGAAATAGAGAAATAGAATCTAACAAAGAGAAACGAGGATGCACAGCGAGAAGAAACAACACAAGGAATTCGGCAGGAGAGAGGAAATCACTTCCGGTTAGAATGGAGGAGGGAGGGGGGTAGGGAGGGAGAGAAAGAGGCGACTGGGGAAGAAAGGAGGGAAGGAGGGAAGGAGAGAAGGAGGCGAGTTTGGTATTGAGGAAGGGAAGAAGGGAGGGAAGGAGAGAAGGAGGCGAGTTTGGTATTGAGGAATGGAGGGAGGGAGGAAGGGAGGAAGGGAGGAAGGGAGGAAGGGAGGAAGGGAGAGAAGGAGGCGAGTGAGGATGGGAAGAAAGGAGGAAGAAAGAGATGAAGGGGAAGAAAGGTGAGTGAGGGAGGAATGAGAGGAGGAAGAGAGAGAAAGAGAAAATGGCGAATGAATACGAGAGAAGAGGAGAGGAAGGAATGAAAGAGGCAGGTGAGGGAGAGAGGAGATGAGGATAAGAGGCAGAGCAAGAGGCGAAGAATACGAGAGGAGGAAGGAAGGAAGGAAGGGAAAGAAAGAGAAAGAGGCGAGTGATGAGAAAAGGAGAGGAAGAAGGGAGGATGGAAGGGAGAGAAAGAGGCGAGTGAGTAAGGAAGGAGAGGAGGAAAGGACAGAGAGAAAGAGGCGCGTGAGGAAGGAAGGAGAGGAGGAAAGGAGAGAGAGAAAGAGGCGAGTGAGGAAGGAAGGAGAGGAGGAAGGGAGGGAGAGAAAGAGGCGCGGGAGGAAGGAAGGAGAGGAGGAAAGGAGAGAGAGAAAGAGGCGAGTGAGGAAGGAAGGAGAGGAGGAAGGGAGGGAGAGAAAGAGGCGCGTGAGGAAGGAAGGAGAGGAGGAAGGGAGAGAGAGAAAGAGGCGCGTGAGGAAGGAAGGAGAGGAGGAAAGGAGAGAGAGAAAGAGGCGCGTGAGGAAGGAAGGAGAGGAGGAAAGGAGAGAGAGAAAGAGGCGAGTGAGGAAGGAAGGAGAGGAGGAAGGGAGGGAGAGAAAGAGGCGCGTGAGGAAGGAAGGAGAGGAGGAAAGGAGAGAGAGAAAGAGGCGAGTGAGGAAGGAAGGAGAGGAGGAAAGGAGAGAGAGAAAGAGGCGAGTGAGGAAGGAAGGAGAGGAGGAAAGGAGAGAGAGAAAGAGGCGAGTGAGTAAGGAAGGAGAGGAGGAAGGGATGGAGAGAAAGAGGCGAGTGAGGAAGGAAGGAGAGGAGGAAAGGAGAGAGAGAAAAGAGGCGAGGAGGGAAGGAAGGAGAGGAGGAAAGGAGAGAGAGAAAGAGGCGAGTGAGTGCGAAGGAGGAGGAGGAAGGGATGGAGAGAGAAAGAGGCGAGTGAGGAAGGAAGGAGAGGAGGAAGGGAGAGAGAGAAAGAGGCGAGTGAGGAAGGAAGGAGAGGAGGAAGGGAGAGAGAGAAAGAGGCGGAGGAGGGAAGGAAGGAGAGGAGGAAGGGAGGGAGAGAAAGAGGCGAGTGAGGAAGGAAGGAGAGGAGGAAGGGAGGGAGAGAAAGAGGCGAGTGAGGAAGGAAGGAGAGGAGGAAGGGAGGGAGAGAAAGAGGCGAGTGAGTAAGGAAGGAGAAGGGGAAAGGATAGAGAGAAAGAAGCGAGTGAGGAAGGAAGGAGAAGAGGAAGGGAGGGAGAGAAAGAGGCGAGTGAGGAAGGAAGGAGAGGAGGAAGGGAGGGAGAGAAAGAGGCGAGTGAGGAAGGAAGGAGAGGAGGAAGGGAGGGAGAGAAAGAGGCGAGTGAGGAAGGAAGGAGAGGAGGAAGGGAGAGAGAGAAAGAGGCGAGTGAGTAAGGAAGGAGAGGAGGAAGGGAGGGAGAGAAAGAGGCGAGTGAGGAAGGAAGGAGAGGAGGAAGGGAGGGAGAGAAAGAGGCGAGTGAGGAAGGAAGGAGAGGAGGAAGGGAGGGAGAGAAAGAGGCGAGTGAGGAAGGAAGGAGAGGAGGAAAGGAGGGAGAGAAAGAGGCGAGTGAGGAAGGAAGGAGAGGAGGAAAGGAGAGAGAGAAAGAGGCGAGTGAGGAAGGAAGGAGAGGAGGAAAGGACAGAGAGAAAGAGGCGAGTGAGGAAGGAAGGAGAGGAGGAAGGGAGAGAGAGAAAGAGGCGAGTGAGTAAGGAAGGAGAGGAGGAAGGGAGGGAGAGAAAGAGGCGAGTGAGTAAGGAAGGAGAGGAGGAAGGGAGGGAGAGAAAGAGGCGAGTGAGGAAGGAAGGAGAGGAGGAAAGGAGGGAGAGAAAGAGGCGGAGGAGGAAGGAAGGAGAGGAGGAAGGGAGAGAGAGAAAGAGGCGAGGAGTAAGGAAGGAGAGGAGGAAAGGAGGAGAGAAAGAGGCGAGGAGGGAAGGAAGGAGAGGAGGAAGGGAGGGAGAGAAAGAGGCGGAGGAGTAAGGAAGGGAGAGAGGAGGAAGGGGAGAGAGAGAAAGAGGCGAGTGAGTAAGGAAGGAGAGGAGGAAAGGAGAGAGAGAAAGAGGCGAGTGAGGAAGGAAGGAGAGGAGGAAGGGAGGGAGAGAAAGAGGCGAGTGAGGAAGGAAGGAGAGGAGGAAGGGAGAGAGAGAAAGAGGCGAGTGAGGAAGGAAGGAGAGGAGGAAGGGAGAGAGAGAAAGAGGCGAGTGAGTAAGGAAGGAGAGGAGGAAGGGAGAGAGAGAAAGAGGCGCGTGAGGAAGGAAGGAGAGGAGGAAGGGAGGGAGAGAAAGAGGCGAGTGAGTAAGGAAGGAGAGGAGGAAGGGAGAGAGAGAAAGAGGCGAGTGAGGAAGGAAGGAGAGGAGGAAGGGAGGGAGAGAAAGAGGCGAGTGAGGAAGGAAGGAGAGGAGGAAGGGAGGGAGAGAAAGAGGCGAGTGAGGAAGGAAGGAGAGGAGGAAGGGAGGGAGAGAAAGAGGCGAGTGGAGGCGCGAAGGAGAGGAGAAAGGAGGGAGAGAAAGAGGCGAGTGAGGAAGGAAGGAGAGGAGGAAGGGAGGGAGAGAAGAAAGGAGGAGGAAGGAAGGGGGAGAGGAGGAAGGGAGGAGAGAAAGAGGCGTGAGGAAGGAAGGAGAGGAGGAAAGGAGGGAGAGAAAGAGGCGAGTGAGGAAGGAAGGAGAGGAGGAAGGGAGGGAGAGAAAGAGGCGAGTGAGGAAGGAAGGAGAGGAGGAAAGGACAGAGAGAAAGAGGCGAGTGAGGAAGGAAGGAGAGGAGGAAGGGAGGGAGAGAAAGAGGCGAGTGAGGAAGGAAGGAGAGGAGGAAGGGAGAGAGAGAAAGAGGCGAGTGAGTAAGGAAGGAGAGGAGGAAAGGAGAGAGAGAAAGAGGCGAGTGAGGAAGGAAGGAGAGGAGGAAGGGAGGGAGAGAAAGAGGCGAGTGAGGAAGGAAGGAGAGGAGGAAGGGAGGGAGAGAAAGAGGCGAGTGAGGAAGGAAGGAGAGGAGGAAGGGGAGGGGAGAGAAAGAGGAGAGGAGGAAGGGAAGGAGAGGAGGAAAGAATAGAGAGAAAGAAGCGAGTGAGGAAGGAAGGAGAGGAGGAAGGGAGGGAGAGAAAGAGGCGAGGAGTAAGGGAAGGAGAGGAGGAAGGGAGGGAGAGAAAGAGGCGAGTGAGTAAGGAGCGAGAGGAGGAAGGGAGGGAGAGAAAGAGGCGAGGGGAGGGGAAGGGAAGGAGAGGAGGAAGGGAGGGAGAGAAAGAGGCGAGTGAGGAAGGAAGGAGAGGAGGAAGGGAGAGAGAGAAAGAGGCGTGTGAGTAAGGAAGGAGAGAGAGAAAGAAGCGAGCGAGTAAGGAAGGAGAGGAGGAAAGGACAGAGAGAAAGAAGCGAGTGAGTAAGGAAGGAGAGGAGGAAAGGACAGAGAGAAAGAGGCGAGTGAGTAAGGAAGGAGAGGAGGAAAGGAGAGAGAGAAAGAGGCGAGGCGAGAGCGGTAGAGTTCCCGGCACAGCGGGCGTCTTGGCCTTCCGAAAGGCCTCGTTATGGAAGGAATCCATTCTGCTTGAACTCCCTCAAGGCAGCGGGCGAGAGGAGGGGAGGGGAGGGGAGGGGAGGGGAGGGGAGGGAAGGGAGGGAAGGAGGGAGGGAGGGGAGAGAGGGAGGGAGGGAGGGAGGGGAGGGAGGAGGGGGAATGAGGAGGGGAGGGGAGGGGAAAGAGGAGGGAGGGGAGGGGAGGGGGAGGGGGAGGGGAGGGGAAGGGAGGGAGGGGAGGGGAGGGGAAGGGAGGAGGGGAGGGAGGGGAGGGGAGGGGAGGGGAGGGGAATGAGGAGGGGAGGGGAGGGGAATGAGGAGGGGAGGGGAGGGGAGGGGAGGGGAGGGGAGGGGAGGGGAGGGGAGGGGAGGGGAAGGGGAGGGGAGGGGAAAGAGGAGGGGCAGAGGGAAGTTAAAGAACAGAGGAAGGGGAAAGAGAGGGGAATGGGAAGAGGAAGAATAAAGGCACGGGGAAAGTGAAGGGAAATAATGGAGGAAAGGGGAAAAAGAGGGGAAGAAGAAGAATGGATGAAAAAAAGGAAGAAAGGTAAAGAGATAGAAGAAAGAAGAAGGATAGAGAGAAAGGGTGGAATAAAAGAAAACGATAGACGAAGACGGATAGAAGAACACAAATCCAAAGAGGAGCATAGGAAAAGTGAAAAAAAAAACAACTGAGGAAGAGAAAGAGATAAGAAGAGGAGGTGATAAAGAGGGAGAAAACGGAATAGGGAAGAGAAGAAGGGATTAATTGATAGAAGAGAGATAAACGGAAAGCCATTAAAGGGCGAGGGGTAAGAGGCAACGAGGGGAAAGGAAGACAAAGAAAATGAGGGAAAAAGGGGAGATAAAAAAGAGGGAAAAATAAGAGCAGGGGAAGAACGAGGGAGAGGATGATGAATAAGGAAAGGGAAGAACAAGAAATCGTAAACACGTACGTAGCAGTGTGTGTGAGTGTGTGTGTGATGTGTGTGTGTGTGTGTGTGTGTGTGTGTGTGTGTGTGTGTGTGTGTGTGTGTGTGTGTGTGTGTGTGTGTGTGTGTGTGTGTGTGTGTGTGTGTGTGTGTGTGTGTGTGTGTGTGTGTGTGTGTGTATGTGTGCGTACGTATGTACACTGAAGAGACCATGTTGGCATTTTACCAAGTCTTGTATAATAGCGGATGCCTAGTTTCTTATGAACGAGAGCGAGCGAGCGAGCGAACGAGATAGAGAGAGAGAGAGAGCAGAGGGAAAGAGAGAGGACAGAGGGAAAGAGAGAAAGCGAGAGAGAGAGAGAGAGAGAGAGAGAGAGAGAGAGAGAGAGAGAGAGAGAGAGAGAGAGAGAGAGAGAGAGAGAGAGAGAGAGAGAGAGAGAGAGAGAGAGAGAGAGAGAGAGAGAGAGAGAGAGAGAGAGAGAGAGAGAGAGAGAGAGAGAGAAAGAGAGAGCGAGAGAGCGAGAGAGAGAAGCTGAGAGAGAGAAACAGAGAGAGAGAGAGAGAGAGAGAGAGAGAGAGAGAGAGAGAGAGAGAGAGAGAGAGAGAGAGAGAGAGAGAGAGAGAGAGAGAGAGAGAGAGAGAAAAGGAGAGAAACATTTACGACTAAAAACTAACAACGTACATCACAAACAAAATAAACTCCCCGTAAACACATCTCTCCCAAAGCCACACATCAGAACAAAAAACAAAACAAAAAAAACTGTACCACCTCCTCCTACTTATCTCCCCCCCTCCCCTCCCCACCTCCTTCCCCCCACCATGGACACCATAAGCGACCACTCTCTCGAAGGTACAGTGACTGCACCCTCCTCCCATGGGAACGGAAGCACAGAACTGTCACTGCACAAGACAAACAGGGAGAGCGAGAAACGTCAGTTAGATTTCCTTTTCAATACAGCCTATCAACGCCTTCGGGCCAGAGCAGGAGAAAATTCTTGCTTCTTTAAGAATTTCACGACACATGAGATGAATGCCTCGGGGGGGGGGAAGGGGAGGGGTGGGAGGGAGGGGGGAGGGCGTGAAGAGGAGGTGGGGAGGAGGAAGGGGGAAGGAGGGGGAAGGAGGGGAAAGGGGGGAAGGGGTGAAGAGGAGGTGGTGAGGAGGGAGGGGGAAGGAGGGGGAAGGAGGGGGAGGGAGGGGGTGGGGATGAAGAGGAGGTGGTGAGGAGGGAGGGGGAGGGGGTGAAGAGGAGGTGGTGAGGGGGGAGGGGGAGGGATGGGTGATTGAAGAGACGTGAAAGGGGGTTGGGGTTGGGGGTAGTAGTGGGGATGGGGGGGGGGGGAGTTGTGACGTGAGAGGAGGTAGAGAGAGGGAAGGAGAAGGTGGGGAGGATAATGTTAGGGAGGAGGATGGAGAGCAAAAAAGGAGGAGGACGAGGACGAGAATGAGCGAGAGAAAGAGGGAGAAGAGGGATAAGATGATATTGATGACGATAACGATGAAGATGACGACGATAATACTATATCATCACTGGTATTACTACGCCAAGCGATACTATTACGATTATCGATGAAAAATTATGAAAAATGAACCACTAAACAAGGTGAGTAGTGTAAGAAAAAGAATATTAGACATACAATGAAACTGAGAACGAAGGTTAAGTAGAAGAAAAACCTGGAAGAGGAACAGGGAACTGGAGGTTGAGAAAGAGGAGTAAAAAAGGCGGGAAAAGGACATTCTAATGTAATCAGGAAAAGAACTCCGTGTATAATTTGAATTACTTTGCCTGTAGTTTTCTCTGATTACTTATCTATTTCTGTTTTCTGTTTTATTTGAAATAGAAGATTCGGAAAAAAAAACAGAGATGTAAGAAGTGCGGCTATTCATTCTCTAGTGTTCACTTCGAATACTTGCTTTGAACATGATATTCCTTTCATGCATTGCGAAGGAATGTAAATGTAATCCATATTATAGTTCATCACGTGCCCTTTGTCGTACTGAATTCTGAATGATGGGTAGTGCGAATTCCTCCAAAGACCTTGAATTTGTATATAAAGTCTATATTGATTGGGCTGTTTTGATTGAACGGGAAACAAGCGTTGGCAATACCATTATTATCCTTATTTGGTATTTGTGATACGTGAATATTATGTAATATCATAATGTTTTAAATTAACTTGTGTAACAGGGATCATAAATGCAAAAGATTGATTCCTGACATTATAATCAAGCATTGTTGTTCTTGTCTCAATGAAATAATCAGATATCCCTTTAAGTCATAGTGAGAGAGGTGGATTAATCAATACCTCTCTAACACCAATTTGGAAACTACTGGCAGACATATCCTGCTTTTAGCTTTGATTTCACTGTGTGTGACTAAAACTGGCAAAGTTTGGGAAAGTTCCTGTGCACAATTTCGGAGCAACAATAGACTTATATGATTTGGTCGAGTTGCCATTAACTTGTCGGCGATGTTGAGAAATTTCTTATGATTTTGCGTCTTGTCTTGTCTTTTTTTTTTTTTTTTTTTTTTTTTAAACCAACCTGCAGCTTGTTTACTTCTCTCTATCTGTAGTTTTATTCAGGTGTGTGTCAGGTAGTCGCTCTTGTATGGTCAGCATTTTAATGCGCAATAATCTCTTTGTCTTTCTTTAGTTCTACTTTACATATATTCTCATTATCCTTCTGTTTCTTTAAGTCCCTATTTTCTTGCTCCTCTCCTCCCTCTTCTACTTCTCTCTTTCTCTCTTTCTATCTTCTTCATCTCTCTCTCTATCTCTCTCTATCTCTCTCTCTCTCTCTCTCTCTCTCTCTCTCTCTCTCTCTCTCTCTCTCTCTCTCTCTCTCTCTCTCTCTCTCTCTCTCTCTCTATCTCTCTTATCTCTCTCTCTCATATCCCTCTCCCTCTCTCTCATCTCTCTCTCTCTCTCATCGAATAAATAAATCATGGATTAAAGCAATATGAAAACCATAATACCACGTCCACTCTATATCTCAATTCGATTACCTTAATCGTCAATCATAAAAGCAAATCAACATAGCGTGCTAAAAATTAATCGACACAACAAAGAATTAAATGATTAAAAAAAAGTGAGCGAGATAGAAAAAAAAAAGAAATCTAGGATCTATGATATTAATTTCAGAATTTAATATAAAAAGTGAATAGCGTAATAAAAGTCAATGTATACATACAGTACATCAACGGAATATATACCTTTTCAATAAAGCGTTTATTGGACATTTGATAATAAATGCAATGCAACGCTGGATCTCAACATCCTACTTACCACATCACTCTTTTTCTATCTCCCACCCTACCTGTCTATCCAGCTGTCTATCCATCAACCTTTCCCTCTTTTCCTCTCCTTTTCCCCTTTTATCTGTTTGTCTCTCTGTCCCTCTGCATCCTCTTTACCTCCCTTTCTCCCCCCCTTTCTTGTTCCTTCTATCTCGTTATCTGAGAGAGAGGGAGAGACAGAGGGTAAAGAGAGAGAGAGAGAAGGAGAGAAAGACACAGAGAGAGAGAGGGAAAGGGAGAGAGAGAGAGAGAGAGAGAGAGAGAGAGAGAGAGAGAGAGAGAGAGAGAGAGAGAGAGAGAGAGAGAGAGAGAGAGAAGAGAGAGAGGGAGAGAGAGAGAGAGAGGGAGAGAGAGAGAGAGAGAGAGAGAGAGAGAGAGAGAGAGAGAGAGAGAGAGAGAGAGAGAGAGAGAGAGAGAGAGAGAGAGAGAGACAGAGAGAGAGAGAGAGAGAGAGAGAGAGAGAGAGAGAGAGAGAGAGAGAGAGGGAGGGAGGGAGGGAGAGAGAGAGAGAGAGAGAGAGAGAGAGAGAGAGAGAGAGAGAGAGAGAGAGAGAGAGAGAGAGAGAGGAGAGAGTGTAAAGAGAGAGAGAGAGAGAGAGAGAGAGAGAGAGAGAGAGAGAGAGAGAGAGAGAGAGAGAGAGAGAGAGAGAGAGAGAGAGAGAGAGAGAGAGAGAGAGAGAGAGAGTGTAAAGAGAGAGAGAGAGAGAGAGAGAGAGAGAGAGAGAGAGAGAGAGAGAGAGAGAGAGAGAGAGAGAGAAAGAGAGAGAGAGAGAGAGGCACTGGAATGCAACACAAGCAACTAGCACTAGTTCACACACTGAGGGAAAGTGACGCGTGTCTGAGTGGGTAAGGCAGCCACCCACCCATCGACCCGTCTGCTTTGAGCTCGACACCATACTCGACAATACCAGCACCATCGGCCATTGCATAGGCTTAGGATCCTGACACCATACTCGGTTACATTGGGTACTGATCCTGACACCATACTAGATGACATGGGCTACAGATCTTGACACCATATTGCACAGTACGAGCACCATTGGTCACCATACAGACATCAGATACTGACACCGTAATGGACAATACTAGCACCATTGGCCCGACACAGACAACAGATATTGACACCATATTGGACAATTCTAGCACCATTGGTCACCACACTGGCATCATATATTGACACCATATTGGACAATTCTAGCACCATTGGTCACCACACAGGCAACAGATATTGACACCATATTGGACAATTCTAGCACCATTGGTCACCACACTGGCATCATATATTGACACCATATTGGACAATTCTAGCACCATTGGTCACTACACAAGCAACAGATCTTGACACCAAACTGGACAATATTATAATCGACAATACCATCACCATTTGCGATCCAACA
The DNA here is from genome assembly GCA_017312705.2 of Penaeus japonicus. Taxonomy (NCBI): domain Eukaryota; kingdom Metazoa; phylum Arthropoda; class Malacostraca; order Decapoda; family Penaeidae; genus Penaeus; species Penaeus japonicus. Next base: position 94,013 of record BOPN01000650.1, read on the forward strand.
GACTACAGATCCTGACACAGTTAATGTTATGATTATGATGAATAGCACTGACCTCATTAGCATCACGTTCTGTTCCAATGACGCCATGATAACGGCACTCGAAGCCCTCAATGAAAACAAACCAAAAACTAAAAATCAAAACAATTGCAACATATCCCCCCAAAAAAACAACAACAGCAACAACAATACTATGTCAGTACAGTCAAATAAAAAGATAACATCAACAAAAACATCAAAAAGAAGAACAAAAAGAAAGAAAGAAAAAAAACTTTTATTGGTGGCTTTCCCCTAAGGCTACACGTAACAACATGTACGCGTCTCACAATGGACGAAGGGAGGTTCTGTTTTGATTAGTTTTGTCTTCTGGCCTGTGTGAGAGGAGCCCCAGAGGTCATGTCTGTGAGTCTCTCTGTCTCTGTCTGTCTGTTTGTCTCTATTTCTGTCTTTGTCTCTGTCTCTGTCTGAGTCTGAGTCTGAGTCTGAGTCTCTTTCTCTGTCTCTGTCTCTCTCTCTCTCTCTCTCTCTCTCTCTCTCTCTTTCATCGAATATTTAAAATATTAATGTAAAGGAATATGAGAACCCCTAATGCCATGTTCACTCTTTATCTCGGTTCGATTACCTTAATTGTTAATCCTAAAAGCAATTCAGCATTGTGTGTTACAAGTTAATAGATTAAGTAAAATATAAATTATGAAAAAAATACAAGAAATAAAGCAAACACACACACACACACACACACACACACACACACACACACACACACACACACACACACACACACACACACACACACACACACACATGCGGAAAATTAAAACATGACCTTTGTCGGTAATTCCCTGACTCCGAAAGATCATCATACATAATGAGGGAAAATTAGCTGTCAGACGAAAAACAGAGAGACGGGAGACAAAGAGCTATCTGTCAAACTAAAGAAGACAAAACGTAGATAAAAAGATAAAAAAAAGATAATATCGAGACATAGAAGACGGGATTTGAAATAAATAATGATAAATAATAAGGAAAAAAAATATATATATACAAGAATCAAAGCAGACTATAAGAATGGCCAAGCTGAGGCGATCGCATTCGAAAACTGATCCAGAAAATTGAAAAAAAAAAAAAAAAAAAAAAAAGCATTGTCTCCATTTCCCCATCTTTCCTCTTCGGAAAACAATCGAACTAATAGGACTTTTGGCCCAATAGGTGGCGCTCGGTCCTCCAGGTACAATTAAGGATGTTTGACTCCGAAGACCGAAGGAAGACGAAGGAAAAGGAGGAAGGGAGAGGAATAAGAGAGAGACACGATAATCACGAGGGAAATGACAGGATTTACGAGGAGAGTTCATGGTGAAAAATGCCGAAAAGGTTTTACGAAAATGAATGGTTTCACAAAGCAAGGGATGTAATTAACGCGTTTCCTTGTTATACCTTCGTCAGAATCACATACATAAGTAAGATTACGAATATATATCCTTTAAGAGCCTGACGCCCGTGACCTGTCGCTTGTAACGCTGCTTATGGAAGCAATTCCGATGAAGGTATAACATCGAAACGCGTTAAGTTGGTAAATATCTCAAGTAGAACTGATTTCTTGTTAATGTCTGTGTTCCATATTGACGCGTATATGACAAACTGGTTCCTTTATTTATCCTATTCTTCCTATTTTGCATGAGAATAATTTGTTTTCATAATATAATTCATCCATCTGCCATGCATTCTCTCTCTCTCTTTCTCTCTCTCTCTCTCTCTCTCTCTCTCTCTCTCTCTCTCTCTCTCTCTCTCTCTCTCCACATTTGCATATCCGTGTCTCTCTTTCTGGCTCTCTGCGTATCTAAATGTCATTTCATCTCCTCTTCCTTTCATATCTCTTTCTCATTTTGTTTGTCTCTCTACATTTATACATCTGTGTGTCTCTCTCTCTCAATTTTGTTTCTCTGTCTCTCTCTGGTTTTCAATTGTGCCTCTCTATCTCTAAGCCGTGCTTTTCAATCTCTCAATCTCTCAATTGTCTCTCTATTTCTCAGCGGTACGTCTCTATCTCTCAGCCGTGTCTTTCTATCTCTTAGCTGTACCTCTCTATCTCTCAGCCGTGTCTTTCTATCTCTCAACTGTACCTCTCTATCTCTCAGCCGTGTCTTTCTATCTCTTAGCTGTACCTCTCTATCTCTCAGCCGTGTCTTTCTATCTCTCAGCTGTACCTCTCTTTATCTCCCAGCAATATCTCTCTATCTCTCAGCCGTGTCTTTCTGTCTCTCAGCTGTACCTCTCTATCTCTCAGCCGTGTCTTTCTGTCTCTCAGCTGTACCTCTCTATCTCTCAGCCGTACCTCTCTTTATCTCCCAGCAGTGTCTCTCTCTCTCAGCCGTACCTCTCTTTATCTCCCAGCAGTGTCTCTATCTCTCAGCCGTACCTCTCTTTATCTCCCAGCAGTGTCTCTATCTCTCAGCCGTACCTCTCTTTATCTCCCAGCAGTGTCTCTCTCTCTCTCAGCCGTACCTCTCTTTATGTCCCAGCAGTATCTATATCTCAGCTGTACCTCTCTTTATCTCTCATCGGTGTCTCTCTATCTCTCAGCTGTACCTCTCTTTATCTCCCAGCAGTGTGTCTCTATCTCAGCTGTACCTCTCTCTATCTCTCAGCCGTGTCTCTCTATCTCTCAGCCGTGTCTCTCTATTTCTCAGCTGTACCTCTCTATCTCTCAGCCGTGTCTTTCTATCTCTCAGCAGTGCCTCTCTATCTCTCAGCTATACCTCTCTTCATCTACCAGCAGTGTCTTTCTATCTCTCAGCTGTACCTCTCTTTATCTCCCAGCAGTATCTCTC
>BOPN01000650.1:101837-105287 GCA_017312705.2 Penaeus japonicus
AGGGCTTTCAATACTGATCACAGAGGTAATGTGTACCATCGCAAAAACAAGTTCAATCTACTATATGTTGCAGCTAAGATTAAGATTTACATGCACAATATTGGTCATTTTTTAACAGCTAGAGATATGTTCGAGTAATCCAACTGGCAGTTCGCTCGCCAATCAAAAAGTTGTTTTAAAAAATAAAGGTTTTAACTTTTTTTTCTAAATGTTTTGAGGCTCCCCAAGTAAGTTCCACTATATCGCATAGTTTATTCAAAATACAACAACAGCCACTAAACAGATACTCCATGCAAAGTTTGAAAACGTAACTTTCACGCTATACACACAAGTTTTTTGCTTTTAGTTGGAGTTGTTTGTATAAAGGTTATTATTTAAAAAATATATATTAATTATGAGAAGAAAAATCATCAGGAGGGTAACATTAATCTAGCTTGTTTTCATAATACCATTATTGTAAAAGCATGTTAGTCGGAAGAGCTAGACAGAACATCGAACCATCGTACTGCTAGTTAAAATTACTGTTTCGTGGGAAAATACCTTTTTAAGATGATTCTATATTCCCGGAAAAAAAAGTGAAAAAAGATAAATGTAAAGCACATTTCTTTTTACTCTTTGGAGTCTTTGATCTGTAATTAACCTTTACCTACCTATGCTTCTTGTAGCAGGAAGATGAATAATAATACGTGCAAAGGTTAGGCCTGGTGGCGATACTCGTTTGTTCAGGCAAAGAACACACTAACAAAACCAGATAACTGAGGGCTGTTGGTAAATAGAGTATGAAAGAGACTGATTAACTTTGCCTCGGCAACATATTCTCTCTATTTTTCGACTACAAAGCCTTCTTCGGGAATGGGAATAGATTCCATGTATACTTAGCAAGAAAATTAAAAATTCTCATTTACAGCTTTTTCCATTTTACGAAACGCCAGAACGGGAGTAAACACGAGCAAATACAAGTTCCCGGAGATACCACAGGCTATCTGAAATGGTTATCAAATACTACCCCGGCTACTGCACTTACGATATCCCCGATTCACGACCGCTGGGACTGTCCCTGCTGCTGGAGAGTCGTTTCGACCGTAAACTCGGGACGAGGGACTTGTATAGACCTCGGACGTAATAGTGGAGGGCGCAATGTCATGGAATATACTGCCCTAGACTTCGCTTGTCCTTTTACCAGCAAACGCTTTGCTTTAATTTGATGACTATTTGTACAAGCCAAGTATCTCACGAATCTTTCATCCTCCCTTTACTTAAAAAAAATCGAAGCCACGATACCGGGAGATTGCCATTACAGACAGCATATCCTTTCATAGGACATTGCGACCCCTTTATTAGGCGAACAGTCGAAATCAAACCGCTGGTAATGGAATGAGAAGTTCAGAGAGGACAGTCATTCCATTCATCCATTTTCATTGTTCGCTGTCACTGACCACCGGAAGAGTATTATCGCCAGACTCAACAACTTCTCCAAACAAAAGGCATTAAAACCTTTGATAACTAATACTAACGGCCGGGATTAGCATTTATGGGAGTTATCAAACAAGAATCGTGAGGACTTGGAAGGGAAGTAGTACGTGTAATAGGTACATTTGTGTTTGGAATTCGATACGAAGATACATTATTCTAATAAACGAAGCTACTCAGTTGTTATATAGATTCCGTCTTATAATATACACAGTTTGTGACGTTTACTAGATGTGGTAGACTAACAAATATAATCCATATTAGAACTCTGGATAAAATATCGAAAGATTTTCTTTGTAAGGCTTTGATACTAAAGCTGAGATTTAAATACAATTATATTTCTTTTTTTAACTGAATCTAATTAGTCTACCTACATGCCGACTTCATCCTAGAAATACATACTCTTTAAACAATGAAATAACACTCAGCCAGGAGCAACTTTTGATATAATATGAGCGCACCCGTTCATCAGAAATGCACAAATATTGTTAGTGCCAGCGAAGTCCGCTTCGTTATACAATTATAAGAGGCATTTGAGAGATGCATTTTAAAGTTTACGGAGCGAGGTTGATCTCACACGGATTTTTAAGAAAAGATGGATCGTACTTAACATAGTCTGAATATTGGGTACAATTATAGGAATCGAAATACTTTTCCTGTTAAGTAATCACAATATGTAAATGAGTTACAAACGTTTTTTTTTTTTTGTGTGTGTTTTTTTACCAAACTCAATTATATTCGTCATAAAACTCACAGAAAAGAGCGGGAACATGTGAAAAAATCCTATTGCATTTGGTGCTTCTGATTAAACAATTATTTTTAAACAAAAAATACCATAAAAGACGTAAACACACACACAAACCTACATATACGTACATGCATATACACTTACATACATGCATAAATCTTACCTGTCTATTTATCTATTCATACACATATATCAAAATATTTATCTATCTATTCATATACTCCCACTCGCACACACGCACACACATAAACATAAACACACAAGTAACATCAAGCGCCATCTTAGGCAATAAACATCTCGAAAAAGACAGATAAAAAAAACAAAAAATACATATAAAACGCACGTTGAGACCGTCGAAACATAAATATTACAAAACAGGAAACTTCGAAATAAGACTTCGAGTGTCTTCCCGGCGAGACCATTCGAAGGAAACGAGGAGGGGCCGTGAATAAAAACAAGCCAGGAAGTTTATTCTTGAGTAAAGAGAGTCTTCGCATTCCCGATATGCAAATTAGGGCATGACTCTGCTGACGAGGCTTGATCGGGGAAGGGGGGAGGGGAGCCGAGGTGAAGGGATGGAGGGAAGAAGAGGAAGGTGAGGGATGGAGACAGAGAGAGAGAGGGAGAGAGAGAGAGAGAGAGAGAGAGAGAGAGAGAGAGAGAGAGAGAGAGAGTGATTACACACACATAAACACAGACATATTTATACGCCATTAGGCCTTCACAAATAACAGTCAGGTTCAAGACCATGAACGTATGACAAAGCACAGTCCCAGAAACCATCAGCGTGTTGACATTGGCACAAAGAGTAAACCGATGCCCTGAAAACTCTGAAAATGGGGCCCAATTATAATGAGACATAACCAAAAGTATTCCCAATGTTTACTCGCCCCGATTTCTGAAAGTGCGTTTCTGCGGAAGATGAAGAATCATGAGAAGACGTCATTAGGTCACGTTTTTCTTGTATTTTAGGATTCTTTTAAGAGCAAATATATGTGTTCATGATAAGAGGCTCAAAATGCTTGCTTTCTGACGAGTCTGTATTCCGGTCTAAAACGATAACATTTTTACAAATATGTAAATGCATATGCATGCATGTATGTACACACATACATGCATGCACAGACACAGACATACATACAGTGAGAGAGAACGAGAGAGAGAGAGAGAGAGAGAGAGAGAGAGAGAGAGAGAGAGAGAGAGAGAGAGAGAGAGAGAGAGAGAGAGAGAGA
>BOPN01000650.1:116401-118901 GCA_017312705.2 Penaeus japonicus
ATGATAATAATGATAATAATAATAATAATTATATTAAAAATGACGATAATAATGATGATAACAATAATAATTATAATGATAATCCTTATAATAATAATAATAACAAACATAATGATAATAACAACCATAACTATCATTACCATCCTTATCATTACTTTTATCATCATCATTATTGTTATTATCATTATCATTATTATAATTATAATTACTATCACCATTACAATAAACAACAACAACAATGATCATCATTATTATTATTACAATTATCATCAGAATTATCAGCCTCCTGTTCGCTCCATTTCCCTTTTTGCCATTACGTGTTTCTTAAAATGAGACTGACAGTCTTGATAAATGCATTTTTCTCATATACTTTTGCACGTACATGCCCTTGACAACACAGCCATGCCACCTGAATGCACCTTCAAAGGCAGAGAAACCACAAGAAGCTTTTCATCTCTCTCTCACTCTCACTCACTCACTCACTCATTCTCTTTCTCTCTCTCTCTCTCTCTCTCTCTCTCTCTCTCTCTCTCTCTCTCTCTCTCTCTCTCTCTCTCTCTCTCTCTCTCTCTCTCTCTCTCTCTCTCTCTCTCTCTCTCACTCACTCACTCACTCACTCACTCACTCACTCACTCACTCACTCACTCACTCACTCACTCACTCACTCACTCACTCTCTCTCTCACTCACTCTCTCTCTCTCTCTCTCTCTCTCTCTTAGACACACACACTCTCTGTTTCACTTACTTCCTCTCTCTCTACTTGTCTCTGCCTGCCTATTTTTCTTTCTTTTTTTCTCTTTCAACTCTCTCTCTCTCTCTCTCTCTCTCTCTCTCTCTCTCTCTCTCTCTCTCTCTCTCTCTCTCTCTCTCTCTCTCTCTCTCTCTCTCTCTCTCTCTCTCTCTCTCTCTCTCTCTCTCTCTCTCTCTCGCTCTCTCTCTTAGACACACATACTCTCTGTTTTACTTACTTCCTCCCTCTCTACTTGTCTCTGCCTGTCTATTTTTCTTATTTTTCTTTCTCTTTCAACTCTCTCTCTCTCTCTCTCTCTCTCTCTCTCTCTCTCTCTCTCTCTCTCTCTCTCTCTTTCTCTCTCTCTTAGACACACACTCTCTGTTTCACTTACTTCCTCCCTCTCTACTTGTCTCTGCCTGTCTATTTTTCTTTTCTTTTTTCTTTCAATCTCTCTCTCTCTCGCTCTCTCTAGACACACACTCTCTGTTTCACTTACTTCCACCCTCTCTACTTGTCTCTGCCTGTCTATTTTTTCTTATTTTTCTTTCTCTTTCAATCCTCTCTCTCTCTCTCTCTCTCTCTCTCTCTCTCTCTCTCTCTCTCTCTCTCTCTCTCTCTCTCTCTCTCTCCCTCTCCCTCTCCCTCTCATTCACTCTCTCTCTCATAGAAAAAAATAATGCAGAAAAAGCCGTATGAAGTCTCACCTTAAGGGTGATGTGATCTTACAGAATATCATAATCCCGCCGTCCTTTTTTAGTTCCTCTTTCCGTTAGGTCATTCAGATCATGAAATATTTTTGAAAATTTATTTGAAAAGAGAATATTCGTTTGAAAAGCTTATCCTGCGGGAGGAGTCCTTGACCTTAAGGTTTACCCTTGGGCCTGGCAGCTGTCACCTCTCTTCCACTTCCCTCCCCTCCCCTTCCCCCTCGCTCTATCTCTATCTCTCTCTCTCTCTCTCTCTCTCTCTCTCTCTCTCTCTCTCTCTCTCTCTCTCTCTCTCTCTCTCTCTCTCTCTCTCTCTCTCTCTCTCCTCCCCTCACACTCATACACTATTTCCCTTTATTTCTTCTCTCTTCTTTCTTTCTCCCTCCTCCCTTCCATTCTCAATCTATTTATCTCATTCTTTCCCTCCATCTTTTTCTTTGTGTCACCGTCGCTACATCATTTACATCGTCGCGAGTTGGTTAGTAAGGTTAGGCTATCATTCCATCCCGCCCTTGAATCCAAACCTCTTGATAAAATATGTTTCCACTATTTTTTATTATGACTAGAACGATTATTACCCTTGTTTATGCAAACATCCTGTCAACAATAATGACTATCATATATCTCTTTAGTAGAGCCCGCGTGACTTTTTTTTCTTTCTCTCTTTTACTGAAGCTAAATCGCCGTTACAGTTGCAGTCATTTCTAAATATCTGACCGTCACTGTCATCATTGCCAGTTGTTATTTTCCTGTCGGTCTTCTGTTTGTCAGCAACATCACCGCCACCCTTGCATTGTCTCGCTTTGGTGTACCTATTGTCGTTCCACATCTGGAGTTTATCGTTATCGTAATTGAGCCCGATACGACCCTTGTCCATCCCGGGATAGTCAGGTCGTCCACTCAAGTCTCGGCTGGTGTTCGATCGGTTGTAGTTAACGACCCATATAGGGAATCAGAGTGTAATTATGCTATAGTTGGGCACGGTAAAGGTACTGGGGAATTTATCTTAGAAGGGAGTGTATTGGCATGGAATGTATAATGTATGTACACTGAACGAATA
>BOPN01000650.1:123901-126401 GCA_017312705.2 Penaeus japonicus
GATAGGTAACACATGGAATAAGATTAGATGTTTACCCTTTTCATTATTTGTTCACTTATAAACATTCACATCAAACCAATCTTTCTTTTTCGTTTTGCTTTTCATCAGAGAGAGAGAGAGAGAGAGAGAGAGAGAGAGAGAGAGAGAGAGAGAGAGAGAAGCTGGATAAGGTCCTGATCAGCTACGTTATGCTTACACATGATAATGGTAATGTTAACTTGATAACAATGGGAATATTAGTGTCCGAGAATATATGACCATAAATATTTTTATTCACACATTTCATCCTTTTTTGTTGTTACATCATTATTGTTGGTATCATTCTCATTTTAATTATTATCATTGTCATTATCACTGTCATTATATTATCATCATTATCATAATAATTGTTGTTGCTGTGCTGTTATTATTATCATAATCATTATCATTGTCCTTTTTCAATATATATATAATCATTATCATAATTTTCTGAAAACATTGTTATCGTTATTATGTGTTATAATCATCATTATTATCATAATTACTTTTGTTGTTATCATTGTTATCAATACCATTATCATTGTCATCATTATGACTATTAATGTCATCATCGTTATCATTTTGAATGTGATGGTCATTATCATCATTGCCATTATCATTGTAATTTTCAATATCACTATCATAATGATAATCATTATCACTATAATTATCATATTCATCATCTTCCTCATGAATGGTGTCATCATTATTATCACTTTTATATTCATTATCTTCATTAATGTTATTAACATCATCGTTATCACTATAGTCATCGTTATTAATTTCCCCAGTATTACTATATTTCATAATCACTGTCGTTATCATTTACAACAGTGTCATTATCGGCATCATTATTATGGTAATATGGTGTAAGATATCCTCTTTGCCCGTTAATTTTAATTAGTAAATAAATTCTACGGTGAGAACCCATGTTTCGTTTACTAACGTCACCTACTGTTTTATCAATAACATTATCCAAAATAATTTACCGAAAGTTGCTATCATCTATCAAAGTTATCATTACCAACTATCAACTATCATTACTATAATAACATTTATAGTCATTGATATTAATTACTATTACGTCTACATCATTACTACTGATCCGTTTTTTCCGCCTTTGACGCCTCTATTCAGAGTTAAGGGGGTACTCATGTGTTCCTGATTGGATGCTCTTCTTAACATCAACTCGGGGACTCGAACACAAGACTCCAGCACTGGAAGGTAAGTCGGACCCAATGCAGCAAAGCGGCAGCATACATTGCTTTTATTTTTGTTATTTATTATGTGGGTAAGCTAATATTTTCGTTATTGTTTTTGGATCACTATTATCAATTTCATGATTGTTGTAATCATGCTTATCATCCATATGATTATTATCGTCATTATTCATTGAAATCTTCTTCCTCGTTATCATCATTGTCATTTTTGTTGATGCCATTCTTATTGTCATTAATTGGATTAATACGGTTTCCATTAACTTCTATCTTATTGTCATCGCTGTCTATGATAATATCTTTTCAGTACATATATATTACCACCAAACATTTTGAAATATAAATTGATGATGATTTCTCGATCATTGGTGGTAAGTTCTCTAAGAGTAAAGCTAACATAAAGCTAACATTTGTGCCATCTTCTCATAATCATTGATATTACAACGATTACTATCAACATTGTCAATAATTTTGATTCATGCTAGCACAATCATTATCGTCATTTATATAATAATAAGTGCTATTATTATTAACAATGTCATTAATTATAATATTAAACATTATTATTATCATCATTATTTTTATTACGTTAAATATCATTACCACAATCATTATTATTGTTACTCTTGTTATCATTATCATTATCATTGTCATCATTACTATATTTCTCATGATCATTATAATTGTTAAATAGAGTAATCTCCACGGGAGAAACCCATACTTCACTTACTACAACTGCCCAATTCTAACTTTAATTCATTCATCATTATCATTATCATTATTATATTCCCATTATCATCAGCATTAACATTGCTATCATTATCAGATATTTTTTCAGTGTTATCATCATCATTATCACTGTTGTTTTATTATTATCATTAGCGTCATCATCATTTTTACTATTGTCAATATCATTATCACTGTTAATACTGATATCATTATTGTTCATCATCATTATAATCCATTTTATGGCATTTATCATCATTATTATTATCATTATCATTGTTGTTTTTATAGTTGATTCCTGACTGAGTTCTGTCCATGTTCTTTTACACCTTATCGAATATGATTATCATTAACTGATAATGATTTATTGGCCAAGAAATAGAAAGAAAAAGAAGAACAAGAACAGGAAGAAATATATATATATATATATATATATATATATATATATATATATATATATGTATATATATATATATCTTTCAAATTTTCTATTGTCTATACATCCGAGGCTCTCAGTTACCAGCATCTAGAGACTTTCA
>BOPN01000650.1:148901-188901 GCA_017312705.2 Penaeus japonicus
AATGCAATATTGCATAGGCCCGGCGTAGGGGGTTTCCACTTATCGCCGGGCCTGTCGGGATTGGGTTAATAATCATTACTTATAAAGAATGTGTTTGTATAAATACTATATGTATGCATACAAGGATAGATATTCAAGAATTAAATTAATCTTGAGATTTTTTCTTCATGAATCACATTAAGATGATGTAGCAGTGTGTAAAGAAAACACAGAGTAAGTATAGATAGACTATCTTCCTTAACAAAATTTACAATCCATGATAAAACCATTCTACTACATTTTATGTACAACAAATTAAACATATACATACATCATAAATAGGTACACATTCACCCCCACATTGTAATTGGATCTCCGGCAACAAGTAAATGCCAGAAATATATAATCAAATGGAATGTTATTTGAGTCTTGACACCAAACTTCCACTCAAACAAATAAAAGAAAACTGTACATTCCTGTAATTTACAAATAAGAAGGTATGATTCATTTACAAGACACTGTACCCATATCATGACCACCACAAATAACACTGATTGTAATCTAACAGACTGAAAGTATTGTATAGAAAGTCTATGGACATCTAGATATAATGGTATAAGTTCACAAAGAGTCTAGGTCTATAACGTCTTTTGTGAAATATAATAATCTTATATCTTGAAACATATTAGAACACTGAATATAAAATATGATAATAATAATTGATATATTCAAAATGACCTCAATAATTTTCTCTAGCACAAAGTTCTAAATTTTGATTAAGAAAATAAATAAAATGTTGTAAAAAGACCCTGTAATCATTCTCACTCTTCTCAAATTATTATTTTTTCTTAAAAAGTTTGTGCTTCAACATAAATACTAGGAAAAATAATGAAGAAGAAAATGACTAATTAAAAAGAGACCTATAAACAATATGCTGCTCTAATTGTCCTTCTTCATCCGCGGGTTGGTCATGCGGTAAATGATGGAATCGCGCCCTGGATCCATGGTAGCCATAGCGACAGATGTTGCCAGAACTGCCAGAAGCAGGATAATGCTCAGCCACAGGACAATGTTGAAGATGGCAGGGTAGTCAGACGTGTACTGGGTGGCGAGGTTGTAGTCTTCCAAGTTCAAATCCTGGGGAGAAATTAGGTTCAAAGTAAGATAAGTTCCAATGACATATTCAAATGTGACAAGGATTCTTTAACTACTCTTTCTGCAGACTGATTAAACAAAGTGTCATGCTTATTTTCAATCTTTATAACCTTGAAGAAACTCTTTTGTCCAATGCAAATATTTTACACATTGTAATACCAACTATCCAAACAAGTGGTATTATCCTATTTTCCTGGCATTACTTAGAGATAAAAAAAGATATCTTAATGACTTTTAAACAGCCATGCAAACATACATCACTCTGGAGAATGGAACGTGCAGAGCGTGAAAGTTCCTCCAGCTGTTCTACTGTAGCTGTGGCAACCAGGACTCGGTCATTGTAAGTGTGCCTCATCATGTCTGTGACTCGCACAATTTGATTCCTCAGGATCTTTTCTGCTTCTTTCACCTGGAATAAAATTAAAAAAAAAACAAGGCTTGCATATGAAACCATACACATCTCAATAAACTCTTAAAAAAATGCAAAAAACTCAAAATCCCCAAAAGAATAATTTCATTAAATCTGTTTCAATTATGATTCTAGTCTTCCAGTACCAATCCTACACCTTTCTTTTGAGAGAGAGAGAGAGAGAGAGAGAGAGAGAGAGAGAGAGAGAGAAAGAGAGAAAAAGAGAAAGAGAAAGAGAGAAAGAGAAAGAGAGAAAGAGAAAGAGAGAAAGAGAAAGAGAGAAAGAGAAAGAGAGAAAGAGAAAGAGAGAGAGAGAGATAGAGAGAGGTTAAAGCTACCTTATAACAAGTTTTTTACCATACCTTTGGTGATTCCAGCCCATATGTCTTGACCAGTGGTGCCAGAGAATTGACCTGCAGGAAGATGATGTCTTGACCACCATGGGTTGTGGTTGTCAGTTCCTCAGTCTGGCAGCAAAGACAAATAATTACTACAGGATATGAAAAAAACATTTACACAGTAAAGAGAAGTAAACATTAAGTTCATTTCTGCATCATCATAAGATGGTGTATCCTATAGGCAAAAATAACAGCAACATAAATCTCTAGAAGAAAACACTATAACATTCTTTCTTCTGTAAAATTCCTGAATTATATCAAAAACTTTTCCCAACTATTCAACAAACAATTAAGCACACCTTCTGTGCAGCATCCACAAGAGCAGCCATCTCTCGCAAGAAAGTCGAGTCGGGCTCCTCATTCAGGCTCAGGACCTCAGATGAAGGGATGGAACTGTGGAATGTGTCTTCTTCCAAACTATTGAGAAAATAGGAAAAGAGCTTTATAAACAAGATTAATGTATGCTATAAACCCCCTGCACCAATAAAAAACACATAAATCTGCATTAAAATTTAAGAGGATAAGATGCATTTAGTTAAGAATAGACCCTAGAATATATAAACTGTTTTCAACTAAAGTTGAGAACACAAGGTATGAAGAATTAAAGAAAGAAAGAAAGAAAGAAAGGAAGGAAAAAAAAAAAGAAAAAAGAAAAAAGGCAAACTACCACTTATGAGAAAGTTGCCAGAAATGTATCCTTTATAATTAAAAATAAAATATTTGAATACCACATGGATCAGCTGGGCAAAGCAAAACATTTATGTCAGCATATTATCTTTCAAGAAAGTCATATGGATTCATGCCAAACGGCTACCTTGTACACAAATTATTCAATTGTAAGTGCACAAAATTCCAATAAATATTGTATATACACATGCTGAATATTACCTCAATTTACTGTGTTCACTTTAGTTTCATGACCTATCAAGTGCACAAAAGATTTCCAGACTTTGATCTCCTGTGCACACTATACAAAGTTAGCAGAAAGGCATTCATGTCATGGGAATTTCCTGATGAATTGACAAGTATTCCACAAGGAAAGGTCATTCAATGAGATAACTGATTTAACCAAATATAACCAAGCTCGACTACCAGAAATACACCTTTTACACTCACTGAATGAATAACCTGCGTAAAATGTTTAACTCACTAGTCATCCACAACGATGCGCTTGAAGAGAGTCTCTCTCTGTGCTCTATATCCAATGACAGCCTTCATGTGGTGGAAGACATCATCCAGAGATGTGTCCTCCTTCAGGCTGTAGGTTGAACCCTCCTGACGTACACTGGCCCCACCCCCGTGCACCTCCACCACTACTGCAGCCATGGGCAGGGAGAAGGGGGAGGTGATGGTGAGACCTTTCCATGTGGCCGACTGGGGATAGAAAGAACACATTAAGAAACTTTTTCCTGGGTGAGTAGCAGGTCAACCTAGGGTGTCTAAAGCAGTCTATTAAAGGACTAGAGCTTTTGCTTGTTTCATCAGGGTATGTGTTCCTTAACTGTTAATTGGAGTTGAATCAAACAAAGAAATTAAGAATGAGAGAAATAGTTACTCTGATAATTTTCCTTCTTTTATTTGTAGATTTGATGTGGAAATAAACTAATGTAAAAATGCACTATACCTAAAATTATTACTGCTTGCTCTTTACATTAAATATGAACAAAATAAGAAATAACAAATTACAAAATGTCTTGAAATACATAAGAAAATTGTGAATGTGGTCTTTAAATATCATCTACTTATATTCAACTTAATGATTTGGATTAAAGGCAAAACTTTGGAACTGTGAACAAACATACTATCCAGTTTTTCTTAAATAAACTGAACTTACTTCAGGAGTATAACCAAGAGAAGCTGCCAAGACATCATCAAGGTGGGTGGCGCGGAGGGCACCAGCTGATCCAAAACGCAGGGTCGGGGGACTGAATGCCACAGTCACCTCCCCACACTGAGCTATGATCAAAAGAAAGTATTAGATTCTAGCAACTCAAACAATAATATCACATGTTAATCACTACTGCAACTAACAGGAACCTCAAATGAGAAGAAGAAATCTTGTTACTATTTGCAAGTCTTTATGTTAGAGTGCTTCTTACTTGGGAGATACTTCCACTTTTAATTCAGATTTTCTTACATTTATGAGAAACTTATATTGTAAACTTTCATCATCTGTGCTTGACTTTGTGTTTATGGACAAGAGGCCACAGAAAAAAAAGTGATTGAAGTCTCTAAAATGGGTAATAGAGAACACACTAACATACTATGTGTATTCTGTTCTTTAGTATATTAAAACAATCATAAACAACATGTTCCCTTTCATACAATCTTTCTGATGTAATAAATGCAATGCCAATGAAGTCATATTTGCTAATGCAAATTACATGAAGCTCTTATATGCCACTAACTAGCTCAGACTTTTATGTCTTACTTCAAGGATAATATATATCATTATATCAACATTAACCAAGAATATCTCTAAAATGTTATTAACCCTTTAACAATAGATGAAGTCAAATCACGTCATCAGAATATGGGAAACCCTCATCCAACGCCCTGTGGCTACTTTGCAGATGTACACATGTATATAAAGTCATTCACAGTAAGACATTAATTAAGTACTCTGAACAATTTGACATCTGTGTAAGGGATATGGGGAAGTATATCATTGTCTGGAATATCAAGAAGCAAGTGAACTTCATTTACCATCTACCTATTACTGAATAATTTGTGGGGAAAATCTGACTCTAATTTTTCTCCTTCAGTCCCCAACCATACACAGCAGGTCCTCGATTTTAGTGTTCTCTTCATTAGGTATCACAGGCTATTGCTCTGTATTTCAATCTCATTCACCTTTGAGTCATTGTTACAAAAACGATTAGCTTACATTTTCTGTCATTTCTTTTGATTAGTTTCCTTCACTCTGTATAATAACACTCAAGTTCAACTTCTGGTAAAATAACTTAGACTGATATAGAACATGTGTTGGATGACCGGTATTTGCTGGATGACCAGTATTTTGAAATAAATCCTAACACCTGTTATGATTATGTCTGAGCTAGTTCAACTTTTATCTAATGACATTGACATGAAGCTGGCCTGTTTTTCTTCTTTTTCTTCTTCTTTGAAGTACTGGAAGGGTCAATTGGTGAGTATTCCCAGAATGCATCTATTTCTTTCCATTATAGTTTGCCTTCAGAGTACAAATATTAACTAAAGTGAGGTTTTTAAAGTCTGTTACAGTATCTTAAGCTGAGGCCCTAATATTCAATTCCGAGCCAAAAATATGGCAGTAATAGTTTAATATTTCATGTTTTACAATGTGAACTTCAGATGCAGTAAGTAACAATGGATATTAGTAAAAGGCAAGCAAAGCAAGCCATATTGGACTCTACTCTCCCTGCAACTTTCTATATAATCCTTGAGAAAACATTGATGAAAACCCTTACCACCAGACTGAACATACTTACAATAATGGCATCTATGTATCATAATCAACATTATTATTTAATATAATTTGTTCACCACATTAAGAATTAGTTTGCAGTTGCAGCCTTAAAGAACTCTCCTTCCTTCTATGTCTTATACAAACATTAATTGTCATTTTTATGCTTTTTCATTGATCAACAATGAGGTCTCACAAGACTGAAAGCTAGAATATCAGCTGTAGTTATATGAGATCACACTGACTTTTTTCTTTTCTTTATTCAACCCGATGATTCTGAACAGTAATTATACATACCATGGTGAAGGTAGGCCAAAATTCAGATGGCACCTACATTTGATATGACAATTGAAGCTGTAAATGCTTTGAGTTTTATGGCTCTGGTGGCACTAATTCTCTAGCTGCAGCCTTCTGACTGACTGCATGGAATGCATGTGTAAATGAGCCCTACAATGAGCACCTTTGACCTGAATGTTTGGTGCTGTTGCTATGGTGATTGATACAATAGAGGACCTAATCCAACATAATTTGTAAGCAAATCCATGTTCCAGAAACCTTGGATATCCAGCATCTAATGCACCACCAAAACTTTGGAAGAGATAACTAAAAATGACTATGCATTTTTCTGGTATTGGTTTCTACCAAAAGAAGAAACCACTCGGGCAGGTGGGATAAAGATGCACTGAAGGGGGTAAAAGTGGCAGTTTTCTTTCTTTTAAATCAATGTAATTCACTTAACCCATTGATGACTTATCAAAAAGTCGAAAAATAACCCCAGACCCGGATGACGTCTTGAGACGTGTATTTTCTCACCAAGTTCCAGGAGGGGCAATGTGACTTAATGAAACGTCCGCAATAGATTGCTAGATTGTTCTCAAATATAATTGTTTAATATAATTTCTTAGACTGTTACTTTAGTTTCAGCATCTGAATGTCATAAAATGAGATATAATGTTGAAAAAAAAATGACATCACAGAAAACTATGTGATATGGATGACATCATGGTAATTTCTGCTTCTTGATCAGTTGAATAAAAAGATCTGAGTCAAAAAACTATTGTAAAATCAAATGTGTTTGGCCAAGAAATAAAATAAAGTAAAAAACTACTAATGCAATACTACTTTTAATTTGTTGATTCCGAGGTATGTACACGAGGTACGTGTACATACTCATATGAACGTGTATGATTATTCATATTGTTGTTCTTTTTGTTTTGGAAAAAAAAAGTATATAATATGTTTTTTGATGCCCCACTAAGAGACTGCGTCCACTTTCCTTTGGTATTTTCGCATAGAAGTGAAGAATATAGGCAAACTTCAATAAAATAAAAATAAAAATTACTGTAACATGTTTTTAGATTAAAATAACTTCTCTGAACATGGCAATATTTTTATGTGCCTTTATATTGTAGTCGCATTCATGAAAACCATAGGAATAGGGTGGGTGAAAAACACTCTGAGAGAATCAGCACGGCTCGTGCAGTGAGTAAACACCCTGGCACTAAGTGCCGCGCGCTTGTTATCTTCCCGGCGGAAGCGGGAGTAGGCAAAAATACTCCCACCATGTATGGGTTCAAGAATACATCACAGGAATCAGCATTATAAGATATGAGAGTATATAAGACTCTAACTCTGGATTATAATGAACACATTTTGATACAAAATTTAATGTAGTCAACATAATCTGAGGTGTGGTGACACTTTTAGTCTTGGATGTCAAAAAGTGAAGTAATTACCCGGAAAAGAAGTGCATTAAGCAATGCTGTGGCCTCCACACGTTGCTAATCAGTATAGATCAACAAACCATACCAAGTATATTTTAACAAGACTAATTGCTAACCCCATGTTTGAAGCAAAATCCTAGGAGAGGAGGCTTGCTGACCACTGCTGAAACATTGAAAGTGGAGGTCAAGGGATTGTTACGAGTTACCATCACATCAGATTAGCTTTATTTCTTTACAGTTCTATTCTGGTCAATTTCCAAAACTAACAATCCTTTATCCACAAATACTGATTTTGTATTACAGATTTACTGATGCAAACACATCCTCCAATACCTAAGCCAATCTTATAACTTAACCCTCTCTGGACGGGTGGTACAGTACTGTACCGCTCATTCAAAAGCCCAGTGGCCGGGCGGCACAGTATTGTGCCAGCCATTTAATTGATTTAGGCCTAAGCGCTCGGCATTGTGACATTCAAGGCTAGAATGCCCCCGTTGTGAGTGGGTTAACAGTAATCTATGAGCATGTATGATAAAGGAGTTACTTATGTCTTTATCTTGATTTCTTGTGCCCATAAACCATGTAATTATTTAGAAGTCATCCCCAGTGGCTTTCAAATGGGACTTTTTTCTCATAATACTATCTGACTGCAGTCTATCCCTATCCATTTGAAACTTACTGTGATCTATACATATATATATATATTTTTTTATAAAGTCAAAGAAATGTTTATGTATAAATGCAACTACAATGTTTATATACAAATGCAATTACAATGTGTATATACAAATATAACTGTGTACAATGTGTTTATATGGTGAACCTTCATAATGTGATTGGACGTCATTCACTCTGTGGGAAATATTACGATAACACGATATGACGTCATTCCTCGTAAATGGGTTAAGAAACCCCTAATGGCTTTGAAGCTCCCTTATTTAATATTGGTTGCTCTACATCCAAATCCAGTTGAAACTTGCTGTTATCTAATGGAAGGCCTACAATCTTTAGCTCAACTCAATAATGTTGCAACATTAACAAGAGACCTCCTGATATATTTTCCCAAAATACAACTTTTACCAATTCCTTTATCTGATGATGATGATAATGATGATGTTCATTTCTTTTGTTTTATTTTTTGAGGAAGGCAATATGTTGTAGTAATGGCATACTTAGTAGTAATGGATTTAATTCTATATTGTCTATCATGTCTATTCTAGCATTAACCCATTGCGGATGGGTTTCCAGACATATGATGGCACTGATTAGACCTAAAAGACAGGTATCAATGCATACATGACACGACATCAAGATCTGCTCACAGTTGAAGCGCACACACAAGTCATGAATTATTAAGGCTGCAAAGGCACTAGCTTCAGAGCTACAGGGTTCCAAAGTCAGCCTAAACCCTTGTTTTGTATTGGATTTGTGGAAAAATATTCTTTAGGCTAGCCTACGCTACCTGGAGAACGGAGAAAACATTTTCCCCGTCCCTCTAATTTTTAGCTGGTGCTGCCAGCATTGTAGACTGCTCGTCCTAACAGCCAGATAGGTCATTAGGCAATGGGTTAATGGATTGCATTTGAAACTGTCTAGATATGTTATATCTGGTCTATGAAACCTACCTACAGCAACAATATTAGCACTACGTCAAACTAATGCTGTGATCTACGTATTTCCTGGTGCTCTGGTGAAGGGCCAACAAACCTATACTATTGAGGTTTATAAACGTCTGAATATCATAAAAATCAACCTTTAAATTCATATTAATGTGACATAAGCATAGGTTTACTTATTCAATCATCTATTAATTTTTTTTTTTTACTGAGCTTACCACAAATACCATATCCAACTATTGATGCCAACATCATTCTTATATTTGGTTTCTGACAATTAAAACTACGAGATATAACTAGATAACATAAATCAAATGAAATCCATTGACATAAATTTTGTCAGTATCTACAAGGCCTTTGCCAAAGCGCTCACAGGTGTGGAGGCTATACTAACTGCCATGTGGCCTTGATAGATGTACAAGAACACTAGATAAGACTTACTAAAACTATACGAGGTCTTCATCTTTAAATGTTTATCAACCTCTGGGGTGTGAGGTTTCCTTTGAAAAACATTAGACCAGCAATACCCTGTTTCCCTACTTCTAATATCTTTATATTCCGGAAACTTCCTTTAAACCACATATATGTTACACAGAGTAAAAATAAATCACCAGAAAATATGTAGAAACAGAGAATATCCTATTTATTATCAATAATAACTCTATCCACGGAAGCTGAGTGAGCTCCATCCACATAAAGTTTCTTTTACCCAATCATCTATGAACCAAAATTAAAAATAACCCACCACACCAGTCACACAGATACTCATGCATGCATCTGTCCACTTAAGAGAACAAATAAGGTCCTAATTACCCGTGTAGAGGAGAGAGAAAAGGGAGAGCCACCTCACTGCCTGAACTTCCATCTTGACTGACGGAGAATCAATACGAAAATCATAGAAAACGTCTTTTTAACTCTGATTTCCTACTAATTGTCAATCTAGGGTGAATTAAAGTGAAGATAGAATTTTTTGTCATCGATTTGTCGAATAATAATGAGGGAAAGGGCGATTTTAGAGTGATTTTGAGCGATTTTGTGCATATTCCCGTTTTCTCCCATCATGTGACAGGTCGGTTTCCCACTTGTAATTTTGCATTTTTTTCTCCGCGGGGACTGTTCTTTCGATTATTTCCTATTCCCATCGACTCTATTTAAAATCGAATAACACAACCATCACCAAACCAAACCCCAAACCCCCTTCTCTTAGCAGAAACAAACCCCCAAATAATCCCCCCTTGCCAACCGCCCTCATCACATGACTCGAAACAAACCCTTTTAGAAAAATACCATACACTCAAATAAACCCCCAAAACCCCCATGAAACCCCCAAGAAACACACCCAAAACGAAAGAGAATAAAAGACACTCCCTCCCCCCGAGATCCCAGCCCAAGAAAGAGGGAAAAAAGGGAAAGAGGAATAAAGTCTCGTCGAGAAATCGTGAAAAGCTCGCGTGCCATATTGACGAGGGTGAAGGGAGGAGGAAGCATCCACTTATTTCATGACTTTCTCCCTCTTTCCACCCCCTTTTCACACTCCGCGGGGAACGCCGTAGGTGAGAGAGAGAGGAGGCGAGAGAGTTTGGTTTCCTGGAGAGGAGGTGTGGGCGTGGGGGAGCCAGAAGGGAGAGAGAGAGAGGGAGAGGAAGAGGAAGAGATAGGTGAGAAGGGGGACCGAATAGGGGGACGAGGAGCTGGGTCTCGGGGTTGGGATTCCGGGGGATCGGGTCGGGATTTTTGGATTTTGGGCTCTTTTTTGGAGGGGATGAGGTAGGTTGATGGGGAAGGGGGAGGTGGTTCTTGGTCTGGTTGGGGTTTTGGAGAGCGTTGAGGTGGTTGGGGGTTATTGTAGGCTTCTGGGGAGGTCGTGGAGGTGTGGGTTAGGGTGAAGGAGACGTGATAATAAGGCTGAGAATGGTGTGTTTTTCCTTCCTCTTGGACCCTCGGCTCGAGCAACTCTTGGTTACTGCCGTGATTTCGCTCGGATTTCTACTGGATTTACGTGTCTATGAGGTTTTGTCTTTATTTTGGTGCTTGCTTTGAATTCTTCTTAAGGGTGTCATTAGGAAATCGAGAGGGATTGCCCACTGCAGGTGGTTGAAATGATCCAAAACATGGACTGTTGCAGATTGTTTGTGTGTCTTCTTCAATTGCTCATGATTGTATTGATTGATATTGTGCAATACATTTGTTGGACATGGCATAGACTATGAACTATTATCAGACATTACATTTGCTTAGAAACAAATTCTTGTGAGGAAAAGAAAAAGGTGATAGACGTCTTGACAATTATCTTTGCATATATAACGAAGTAATGGAATTCCTCGATACAATAACTGTGAGGAAATACCTTGTGTCTTTGTCTGGTTACTCGGTTCTTCCTAGACTCTGTGTTACTTTGCTAATTGTTATTCATTTGCATTTGCTTTTTTTGTTTTGTCAAGATAACAATTTATGGCAATTGTATGCTTGTTATTTTTGTTTGACAGTTTTATCCCTTTTCGTAACGTAGTATTGTTTACGAATAGAATTATAGTGAATCTTAATTTGATTTATGATTCTGAATATCATGAAATAAATGGTAAAAGCTACTAGTGTCATAGCTTTATCTCTTGAAATGTAGTAAGTTTCCTCGAAATGCAACAATTCATTACGTCTTTACATTATATTACCTGTTTTTCATTCATTAGTGGTGATTTTTGATGACTGAGGAGGCGGCAGTGCAGAAGGATTAAAACTGCGGAATTCAAGTGGAGATTATTATTATTATTCCGGTTAAGATTGATAAGAAATAGAAAAAGAATACTCGTTCTTATACATTTATTGAAAATGCGGTTGCCAAGGTTTAGCACAAAGGAGATTATGAAGTATTGCATGGCCTTCCCTCCTACTTTATGATTTATTCACTAATTTTACATGTTTCTTCTTCTGTATCTTTTAATAACTTGTGTATTGTATTTTACCAAGGGAGTTTGAAATAGCTATTGACCTCTGATGTGATAAAAAATTAGTTGTTGTTTTTTTTCCTAGTATTTTCAGAAAGCCGCTTTTGGCAGGAAACACTTCTTTGCTCTATATTAAAGAGAAAATGGTTTGATTTACTTTTGATACTCATAGTGAATCTGAATAAAATACTAAAAGATTTTCCATATAGCCATACTTGGCATTGCAAACAACTTACTTACAGCATCCTATAAATGTTTCTTAATAAATATGTATATATAAATATATATATATATATATATATTTTTATATATATATATATATATATATATATATATATATATATATATATATATATATATATATATATATATATATATATATATATATATATATATACATATATATATATATAAACATATATATACATATATATATATATATATATATATGGATATATATATATATATATATATATATATATATATATATATATATATATATATATATATATATATACATATATATAGAGAGAGAGAGAGAGAGAGAGAGAGAGAGAGAGAGAGAGAGAGAGAGAGAGAGAGAGAGAGAGAGAGAGAGAGAGAGGAAGAGATACATAGAGAGAGGAGAGAGATAGGAAGAGATACAGAGAGAGAGAGAGAGAGAGAGAGGAAGAGATACATAGAGAGAGGAGAGAGAGAGATATGTATAAATATATGTATAAATTTGATGAGGAATTTCTAATACATTTTTTTATATATTATGTTTATATTTGATCATGTGTCTTGTTATCTTCTAGTATGTGATATTGTGCAATTTGAAATTTATGCTACAGAATTTTGTGATGTAGACTGTTTAATTAGATAAAGAAAAAAGACAAATTAAATTGATATCTCCCATATCCAACTCTGTTCAAAACAATAGTATTCTTCTGATTATTTCTACCATTGTCTAAGATAGGCTTTTAGCAATTTGTTGAGATATGATTCATGTAGTTAATGGTAAAAAATAATGGAAACAAGACAAATAGAAACGTCAATTGCTTTATCAAAACCTTTCAATAATTTTAATTGCTTAGAAAGGGGGCAGGGGGTAACATTGACCATTGCCAACTATTATTTACATTGAGACGACATGGTCTTACCTATTTCAAACTACCTTGGTATTTTACATCTTTAGCTGCAAGTGCTATGCTAGTTTCAAGACTTTACTATCAAAAAACTATTAAAAAAAAATGAAGGATGAAAAAAAAACTTGTCATATTTCCAAAGGGAAGAGAGACCATAATGGCGGCCTTGGAGAAGCTCGTCCGGGCCTTTGAGGCAGTGAAGCTGTCTCAGGGGAACCCATCTGGTGGCGGGAGCTCGGTACCTGGCGGGGGCAGCCAGGGATATGAGCAGCGACCCCAGGAGCACACCAGCACCATGGCATCCTTGGCATCGTCACTCTCACAACAGAGTCAGGGGCTCCTCAGGTATGTACATTGCTGTGGTTCTTCATATGGGTCTTCCCTTTTTTCTCTTTATATCTTCAATCTTTCAGTATTTATTTTATTTTTTGTCTGATTATAATTATTTTGTACTTTTTTGTGCTTTGTTATTATTAGAATTCTCCTCATCCAAAGTACAGTTACATAATTTTGTGTATATGGTACCTCAAATATGGCACACTGAATATTTCAATGTCTTTATGCCTAGCATTCTAAGAGAATGAAATGCCATAACACTAATGCCTTATTTTTCCAGTAAAAAAGACCAGGTATTGAGTACAAAGGAAAAAGCCACCACATGTACAGTCATAGCTGATGCTCTGGTAGGGGCCAAAACCACAGATATCCAGAAGCTGCTGTCTGTGGGCATTGAGACTCTCCTGCTCCTCACAGCGGACACAGACCCAGACGTACGGACGAACGCGAATGAGTCTCTCAACAGAGTTATCAGAGTGAGTAAAGTGGTTGTCAACTTTGGAGTGAGTGTATGAGAGAATGACGAATGAATGAATAAATTCATGAATGAAGAATTTTTAAATATGTAGCAACCATAGCTTTCATGAGATCGATAGATCAATTAGATCTAAGACACGTTCCATCTTTGGCATATAGAGATTATTTAATTGGTAAATGTAATACCTTTGAGGCTTTTTCTAATACCTATTATGATGCATTTTTGCTTTAAATGCTGTGCCATTGAAAAAAAAAAAAAAAAACTGCCAGCATTTGGCTAAAACAATACCTGGGCATTCAGTTTATATGTAGAAAACAACCAGTCAAAAGTAAAAGCACTGTTTCATTTTGCTTATTGTGTTTCAGCGTCTATATATGATTTGTGTAACTGTACACAAGATAGCAGAAATAGGTTTTCTTGCTAGAGCCTGTGATATGATTTTTATGTTGATGATGCACCCAGGAGCTTTACAAGCAAATAAAAAATCAGTCAATGATTTTTATGTTGATGATACACCCAGGAGCTTTACAATCAAATAAAAAATCAGTCAAAGGTCTATCCTTTCATATTATATGAGGCAAATGTGTGATGGCATTCATCTTAGCATCATGTAACTATGATGACTGTATTTTCAAAAGGTTAAGTAACTGTAACAGAAATTTCTTTTACCAGAAATGTGCTACATTAGGTACATGTTTTATAATTCCTGGAAATTTTCAAAGCACATTCATATCTATATATATAGATATAGATTGATTGTTAGATTGATTGACTGATTGATTGATTGATTTTATAGATAGATATGAAATTTATATAAATATATGTCTAGCTTATATAAGTATATATATAATTTACATGAACATAAATTTGATGTGTATGATTACATATTATATTTACTTTATATTCCTGTTACTTTCTTATTGGAACATCATTAGAATTTCTCACTTCACCAGAGCCTCTCAGAGACACAACTCGGCAAGATTCAAGTTGAACTATACAAGGAAATAAAAAAGAATGGGTCTGTGAAAAGTCTAAGGGCAGCACTGATGAGATTTGCTGCTTTGTGTCATCATATCAGGTATGAATTGTGCATAGCTTTTTAAACTTCATTTGTGTTCAAGAGTGTATTTATTTGTGAATAGTGTTGCATTTGTGGTATTTGGTACTACTTTTGTGGAATTCAATTTTGAGAAAATACCATTCCAAAAAATTAACAAAAGATTGGTCATTTTTACACTATTTCCAGACCTCAGAAAGGCAGAGCTTACGTTCAAAATTTGTTGCCGTACATCACAAGAATGGCCCGAAGAACGGAAGAGCCCCTGCTAGAGACGTTAGCCAGCTCGCTTGAGAAAATCATGCCGATGTTAGGACATTTTACTAATGACAATGAGATCAAGAATCTTCTCAAGGCGTTCTTACACAACCTCAGCAACACCTCCTCGGCCATTCGTCGCTCGGCAGTGACCTCTCTCATCGTGCTGTGCTGCCACTCGAGGAAGCCACCCATGTTCTTTGGTTGGCTGTTGAGTACAATCCTTCAAATCTTGGTACCTGTTCAAGATGACATCCCAACGAGCCAGGTTCTTGGATGCCTTCTTTGCATGCGATCACTCATGCCTCATATTTGGGAACAGTGCTCCCCCTCGCTCCCCTCAGAAGGGCAACAGTCACAGCACTCCACTCAGCTGCAGTCTTCTGATTATGCAATTTCATATGATCAAACACTTCAGGTAAATATTGATCAAAGTATTTTTTGGTACTATTATAGAAGGTTGATTTAGGCTTTGAAAAATTGTATTTCTAAAGTTTACTGTGAGTTTTAGGTTTGCATGATATTTAGACAATAACCATTGTCTTAGAATGGAGTTGTTTCTTAATTATTGACAGTGTTGTTACATAAGTCAATATTTTCTTCTAATATTTTATTTAAGATAATAGACTATGACTTAAGTGAGAAAAAATCATCTACTGATTGTTTCCTTCCAGGTATATGAGCTTTGCTTGCATTATAGTTCCCACTCAGACCATAACATCATCACAGCAAGTCTTGAGGCTCTCCAGGTAAGGAAGGTCATCACAAAGGATTTTCTATGGTGTTTTGATATAATCATTGTCCATTGAAGTATTTCTTCAAAATATTTATGGAAACTATGGTAGATATGGTAGCACTTTAGATCCTCATTCAAAAGGGATTCTCTAGCATAGTGATGTTCCTTTCCTTTCAGACTTTGCTGCAGAACCCTCCCCTAGCCCTTCTGATGACTCTTACAGCACCAGAAGGGATCACGAGGTCAAGGATCTTTGCTGACCCAAGAGCCAGTCAGCTTTCATCAAGGGCACCAAGTGAGTTTTGGGGCATAGATGTTCCCATTGATAGCCTGTGATTTTTATACATTGGCAGACTTCATACCTTAGAGCATTGTTAATGAATTAACCTAGGTAAATAGTGCTTCTCTCTCATATAATCTGAAGTATAAGATTTGTTAACTCTTTCTCAATGGTTGTTTTTCAAAGGGTCAGAAGACTCTTGCACTGCATTTTTTTTGTTCATTATGCAAGGTAGTTATTCCTAACTATTGCATCAGACCAAATGCTAATTATTATCACTTTGATAATATATCATATATATACTGGTATATCATACCATAATGTCTAGTAATAGAAAATACAACATCTTAAGATGTTGGTTGAACATCTTAAAATGTGGTTAGTGTAAGAAGGGTTAATATACTAGTACATGGCATTCCCATGATGCAGTAAGCTGTCTTATAAATAGCAGAACTGTAGTGATCCCAAGTGGATAACCCCAAAAGCCTGTAATTGCTCAGTTAGTCCTCACCCCCTCATTACATCACATTCACACCAATATAAAGTTCGAAAAACAACCTGCCAGTTTTCCAAAGTGATGCTCTGTTAAGGCGACTTTGCTGGAAGGGGAAACTCACTAATTGCCTCTATCATGGAAGCTCAGATTTCAGAGGAGAATGTTACATTTTAACTTTAATTGATACATTGCGTTTAAGAGCTCACAGTCATTTCAGGAACAAATTTTAAAATGACATGATATCAAGTTATGTAAGGTAAACGATTGTACTACACTGTCACTCTTGCATATTACAGAGTATTTAGGCTTCTGTAATGTTTCTATAGAAAGATCCTTACCCTATGTTTGGACACACTAAAACCTTATTGAGGCTTCGTGAGTAAAGACAAATAGGGTAATTAGAAGCCGAGTAAAGCTTTGCTAAATATAACCTGTTGTTCTCCAGGTCAGGTTAGTGTTGCCCCATCATTGTATGAAGAAGACAGTCTCCTGCTGGATCTTGAGGGAGGGAGTGGGAAGGTCAGCATAGACATCGACACCCCAGATGGCAAGATAGACCTGGAGGAAGGACTCAAAGAGGAAGATGATAAAGGAGGAGGAGGAGGAGGAGGAGGAGGTGGAGGAGGAGGTGGTGGAGGAGGAGGAGGAGGAGAGGGAAGGCAAGAGTCACTGACAGATGTAGATACTGAGGAAAACGACAGCAGCCTCTATAGCAGCATTGAGATTGGCAAAGTATCAGGTAAGTTCTCTTTTAGGGTTAGGTTATTACAGATTGCTACTCTATATTTACCGCTGAATAGATAAGTTCAGTTTGTTTTATATATTATTAGCAGGAGTAATTGGTAAGCACACTAAAATTTAAAATCCACCCATAAATCTTTCAGGTGATGCATCGTTGCTATTTGGAAGAGGAGAGATGGACCTGAATGGTGAGAAGCGGAATGGAGACCGTGAGAAGAGGAAACACATTCAGCACATATCATCACATTCACACAACAAATCCCTCGATGACAAAGCTATGGGCATTGATAAAGTAAGTAAAAGTAGTCTCAAAAAAGAGATCAGGAAATCCTATAGGTGAATAGGAGTGTATGATTGTTAGATTTTCTAATAGGTAACATGCAGCTGCTTTTGATTTGGGGTGAAAAGTGGTGGTGCTAATAGGAGGGAAGTATGGGGATTCAGTTTTATCCAGAAATGTGGTATGTAGCTGAACAAGTTTGGGAACTGATCATATGGATAGTATATGATGCTCATTTTTTATATTTATTGTATAGTAATGAGGAATTTTATTACAGGCAACAGGTGCCATTGGATCGTTTCTAGATGAGACTCTCCCTATTAGATACCTTGTGCGATACCTCTCCTCTTCATTCCTCCTCTCGGGTCATGTTGGGTCGCTGATACCTGACCAGATGGTTAGAGTGAGCATCAAAGTCCTGGCCCTAAACTGTGTAGGTTTGGCAGTCACGGTCATGCCTTCCCTCATGGCAGAGCCTCTCTTTACCACAAGCGGAGGTGAAACTGGTGAGTAGTGGAGCAAAGTGCTTTGGATATAACTGCTTTGGGAAGCATGTTAATAAATATTATTTAAAATAATATTATGTTTTATATATCAGGATAATATCATTATTGGTAAAGAGCCAAATTAACTTTGATCATACAAGCAATGTAGTATTCATGAGACTTTTTAATTTGACTCTTTACTGAACTCTACAGTAAACTTTGATTTTAAAGGGAGAATTGGTAAGAATTTTCTGAATAGATGTCAATGTAGTTGAGTTTCTGAATCTAATGGAAAGTTTCATTTTATATCCAGAATTAGAGCAACATATCGATGACATCCTGAGGTTTCATAGACATTCAGACCCTCAGCTGGGAGCAAGCGTTGGCACAGTTGTCGGCCAGTTCATCCGAGCCAGCCTTATCCATGGTTGTGGACAGTATAATGACCTTGGTAGACCTAGCTTGGCCTTACCATCGTTGCTGGAAATTTTGTGCAAGGTTAGTGCATTTGCACAGGCAGTATTAAAATTTTTTACCTGGTTATTTATTGTCCTGTTTCTGAAGAAATTTTTTTATACTTTGTTTTTGATATATCTGTAGCTTCTTTTTGCATTTTTATTATAATTAGTTTCATATGTAAAAAAGATCAACAAGAAAATACTTAATTACATTAACTTTACTAACTTGGGAAAAACTTCTTTGACAGTTACTTGGTAGTGAATCTAGTGTTACATCACGAGGAGCTGTCAGTGGTCTGGGATTGTGCCTCGGAGAACTTTTGCACTCTTGGCATGCTGGAGTCGTTCTTGCCGTCCTCCCACACCTTGTCAATACTGGCTCAAATCTATATTGGTTGGTCAAGGTAAGGAAATATAGATTTTTTTTTATCGTTAATACAGCACAGTATTAACCCTATCCCGATGGGCCCAGCGATAAGTGGAAACCCCCTACGCCGGGCCTATGCAATATTGCATCGGGAATGTCACACTGGTGCGTCACCCCGTCTTCAGGCATTTAGCCGTGTCACATGGGTGTGATGCACTATCATCAAAGGGTTAAGATACAGTTGGGCCTCAAGTTTAGATATTTACATGCATGTTTTATATCCTAAACTTATTTCTTAGACTTTATTTTCAATAATTGTGTAGTATTCTTCTGTAAACTGCTCAAATAAAACATGGGTATAAGCCTATAGCTGATGCTGGGACCCCCTTTGTAGTAATGTGAATTCAGTATAGACCTGTTTTCTAAAACTCTAACAGATATTTTATTTGAGATGATCTATGGTGCTTTTAATTGTAAGTTGCTTTAAGTCTTTTTAAACTAAAATGTGTCACCTCTTTTGGATATTATCATATTTCTGTTTTATTTGTGAGAATTTTCTTAATACATGTTGGTCCTATACACATATTTTTAGAAGTCCATTCATCGCTCTTGCCTGACGTTCATTAGCTTGAACATTTGTTCACAAAAGAGTGTAAACTGTACAAGTGTTAAAGAAGGCTTTCCTGGCCTATAAATTTGTATGTGTTTTATTTCTCATTTTCATTCATATGTGATTTTACAATAACTTTTCCAATATTGATGCTCCAATGTGTTGTAGGTATATAATACATAACAAAGCAAATGCCAAAGACCAAAATGGGCCTTGGTGAAATTTAAAAAATCAACCCTGTTTTTCAGCTAGGGGGACAGACAAGCAAGAGGTTTTGTGGTGTCTTTGGGAATAGGGGTATCTGTAAAAAAAAAAAAAAAAAAAAAAAAATATTAATCAATTATCAGGTTTACTGTGCTCTAATCAACTTCAACAATGCAAATATGCTCAATAAGAGGTCTTTATGTTCATGATAATTAAGACCTGATGGTATAGTGTAAAATAGCTTATACATTTAATTATTTAAGGGACTTTAGTTCCATAAAGGTGAAATTATTTCCTTCTTTACAGGTTGAATTGTGTGATCTGCTGGCAGGACTTCCATTAAGCTACATAGATCATGTTGAAAGCAGCAGTACATACACCAGTGCTGGCAGTTCTGTTGCAGTGATGTCTTCATTGAGGCAGTCAGACAGGTTCTCTCATCGTGTGTTAACAGCAGTCCTGATTCCCTTACTTGCAGATCAAGACCCTAGAGTTCGCACAGCTGCAGGGACAGCATGTATGAAGTAAGTACAGAGATCTAGAAGGCCTCAAGGGATTCATTGAATTGGCTTTTGAAAGAATATTTGTCTAAGATTGTACCCTAACACTAAGCTTGTGTATTTGAAACATGCAAAATTTCTAGAGTTCACCAGATTGCATCTTCATCTCTTTCAGACTGGTTCCAGAATTGATGAGCAGTGGTAATCTCATCCAGAAAGTGGCATCCAACCTAGTGCGACCAGGACGCCTCAAAGGGAAGATGGATGATTCTCAATCTCTCCATCATTTGTCCTACAGAGGTCTGCCTTGCCTTCCTGTTCCTCCCATGCATAGGCTCTTTCCTGAGAGTAGACCACATATAACTGACAGGTATGGACTGTTGCTATGAATTCCAGCTCTTTATTGATATATATTAACAGCAATTTTGAGAATAGATGATAAAGTGTTTCTGGTTTCTCAAGAAAGATTTTTTTTTCTAGTGCCAGATGTCATCAGTCTTTTGGAAGCTCCTTAGACTCAAAAAATGTTGGAGTTTCACAGAGCCTTTCTCGCCTCATCTATGCCTTAACAACTCATCTTATGAATATGAACAACAAATTCCTCATGGTGAGTTCTGGGATTTGATTATTTTTTTGTTATTTTAATGCATTAATTGCCTTTATCAGTTGTTTAGATATCATTATTATGATTTTAGACTTGCCTTTTTTCTTATAATTCTATTTTCATCAGCTTGGATGTTTGGAAACTCTCTCAATGCTGAGTGAACACTATCCCCCAGTTTTGTATCCTGCTGCCTGGGGATGCCAGATTCCTCCAATGCAAACAAGGTATTGTATTTTATACTGAATCAGCAGTGCTATGAAATTGCTATTATAACATTAAATTGGCTATTCCTTTAACTATGGTAGTTGTATTCTTAATCCAAAGGGGTGGTCAATTCATACTCTCGAACTGCCTTTTCCTTGTATTTGAGGATTAAACGTTTTACTTATATCCCTTTTTTCTCCTTCAGTGATAGTAATATACACATTGGCCTAATCACGCTGGTGCTCTCTCTGGCCGGTGAAGCACCACTAGCTGGAGACCTCAGTGTCCAACAGAATATTCTGACTCTTGCCTCGAACATACTCACAGGTAAAATTGGTTTATATCAGTTAGTGTACATATGTATGTGCCTGAAAGGTCATGTTTGAGTGTGTGTAAGTGTGTACTTTTGCATATATGTGTGTGCATATGTATTTGGAGGTATGAATATTTTTTAATGCACAAATTATTTTTGATATCACTTTCTTGCTCAGGTATTGCTGTTGAGTCACTGAGACATGGAAGAGATGACATATCAGCATCTAAAGTACCATGGTCACTATTAGGATCCCAACAGGTAAGTGGTATTTTGTAATATTTTGTAGTTAATTTTTTATTATTCATTTTAAAGATGCTATATATTTCATTATATAGATTTTACTAAATGGTGACTTTCATTAAGTGCACCAGTTACATACTTTTGGATCTAATGTGATCTAACACTGTTAATCGGGTAACCCCTTTTGGAACACAGATGTCGACAGTTGTAGAGGCAGTCGTCCAACACATCTTGCGAGTGCTTTGTGTTTATACCCATGTCTTAGAGGAGATAACGCCTGGCTCACGACCTCAGTTGGCCCCACTCAATCCTCAGGCTGCCATATCACCAATAAAGGTATGAAGACTAGTCACTGCACTTTCATGGTGTTGTGTAGGAAACCAAGAGAAGATGTGTTTATAATCAACTAAGGTATAATCACTTAAGTAAATAATCAGTTAAGGTACTTAACAGATTATCTCATTAATCTGGTATTTCTCAAACCACAGAGACGAACAAGAGCAGAAACCACAGGAGATAAAAATCGCACACACTCACCAAGCAAAGGAGACAAAGGGGGTAAGTTTTGCCCAATAGATTTCACAGAAGGTATTCAAATTGACAGCTTAGTATCTTTAGAATACCAGTTTGTCTATACATATTCATAGAGGTACAAAGACTAGTGGAGATAGATATTCGTATAGATATATATGTTGATCTGTTTTTTTCGTCTTGTATTTCTTTCAGCACCAGTGTTTATTTTATTTTTTGGGTTATGGTGTTGATGTTGCATATCTATCTGTTTAATAGTTCCATACATCCCAAAGAAAATTGTTCTTGGACAAGAAAAATGTGGAATAGGCATTATTATTCAACCCTTTCAAGATGGGTCACATCTTAACCCTTTGATGATGGTGCGTCACACCCGTGTGATACGGCTAAATGCCCAGTGATGGGGTGACGCACTAATGTGATGTTCCCGATGCAATATTACATAGGCCCGGCGTAGGGGGTTTCCACTTATTGCTGGGCCCGTCGGGATAGGGTTAAGATGTGGGCTGGGCTTCCTAACCTATTGCGTACGGGTGTCATGACATACCAGACACAGGAGCTCTGACCTGACTGGGTGTCATGACGAACATGACGTTTGGGGATTTTGGATTACTGTGTTATTTTATTGTACTATGAGTAATGAGTGAGAGATGATGACAATTGCAGTCATAATTACTATAATTGCCGTAATATTAACCCATTGTGGACGGGGCACCAAATGACCTAACTGGTGTCAGGGCAGGTGGTCTACGACACCAGTGGCACCGGCTAAAAATTAGAGGGGGAAGGGTTTTCTTCGCCTTCTGGGTAGCAGACTAGCCCAAACAATATTTTTCTATATAAGTCCATCATAAAATGCGGGTTTAGGCTGACTTTGGAACCCTGTAGCTCTGGAGCTAATGCTGTTACAGCTGTAATACATCATGACTGTGTGCTCGCTTCAACTGTGACACAGACCATGCCAAATGTCTACAATGTGCCCCTGTGCCAGAAGGGATGCCTTTTACTGTGGCACTCACAGTCATAAGCAAAAGTTTCTTTTCTCTTCCCTACCCCCTTCATGTTTTCGTCAATGTGGATGGTTATAATTTTCTATTCATTCATGACAGTCAGTACATTAATACAAAAAAATAAAGTTGTTTTTTGTCCCATAAAACAGCAATACTTCTATCATATTGAGTATAAAGAAAATAGAGTCTGTGGTATGACAGATATAATAAAGCACTCAAAAATGGCTCTAGCTTAACAATGAGTGACTAAATGAGAATGGGAAATATCCAGGTATGTTGTCAGAAGCTGCCTCGATCTGAATAAAAGCCCACCCTGGAGACTGAGCAAGCAAATCTATCCCCTGGGTTAAGATTTGTTTATTTTCTCTTATTTTTTTAGATTTATGGTATGAAATATTAGTGTATATGATATAGTAACAAAATGATACTAATTAGCATTTGGTATGATAGATACTAATAACTAACAATAAACATTGAACTTAGATTTTACATATATCATGTTATCACTCATAATTTTTGTCACAATAAGGATCATAGACCTTAACCCATTAACGACGGGGTTATTTTGGCTCAAAATGGTCGAAATGCTGGAATATTTCGAATGCATAAGCCTAACGCCTCAGGATTCTCGCCCGCACTGGCCTCGGCCGAGCGCTGTATGCCTGATCACCCGGTGCGCCGGCCAGGAGGATAGCCACGACGAAATATCTTGTCCCCAGTGTCTGACCCTGAAACCACTTGATGTGGTATCTTGTCACCTGTCGTTAATGGATTAAAGGATATATTTTCCTATATAACAAACCTTTTTTATATATATAACATCAGAGTTTTTAAGTATTACCATAAATACATTTTTTTGCGTATATATTATTTAAGCATCATCCTCATCCTTTTCATCTTCTCTCTCACCTCATCTTGTTTCCCATTCATGTTCTCACGCTTGTCATTTTTTAGCTCCTTTTCTTTCTTTCCATCCATCTCTTGTATTGTAGGTGTTATTTTACTCTTTGTTTTTATTTTTTATTTTTCATGTTCAGTAAACCACACATTAGCATTTGACCTATCTTCTTCCATCAGATAATGAGGAAAAGGAAAGAAAGTCTTCAAAGCCAGGAGCCATTGGGTCCTTTTTCCACCTTCCTGAGTACATAAAGATGTATGATGTCCTAAAAAATGCATATGCAAATTACAAGGTGGGATAAGTGTGAGATAATCTTTTCTCATTTACTTTGTTGTAGTTAATGATTTATGTGTATTGGAAGGAGATAATGTTTGAATTATTGCTATTTAAGATGATATTCTTCTTGTAGACTTCTTATGAAGATATAGAATGTGAATAGACAAAATTATTGTATATTAAAAAATATTTTGCATGTTTTAACTGGTATTGTATCTCTATCAAAGATATCACTTGAAGAAAACACAATGGAAAAGCTGTGTGGACTGTTGCGTGTCACCCTAACAAGTCTGGGAAGGATACTGGAAGTTGCCTCCATGCTTGAGTTTGGGAGGCTTGCTGAAGAAATCTTGCAGTATTTGAAGGTGGTGACATCTCTCCTCCCCACATTAACTGTACAGTGTGGTCAACAGGTGAGTTAAGTGTCGTTTGAGAAATTGAAAATTATTTTTATTTTCTTTAGATACATGACTGTACAAAAGAATGAGTAGGGTTATGAATTCATGTTTATACTCAAATTCAAAATCTTACTTTTCTATATTAATGCTTTATGTGATATGAAGAGCCAGAAAGATTCTTTAACCCATTCACGCCGGTTGATGTGATAGCACGTATTGTGGTTTTACGCGTCAGACGCCCTGGACGAGCTATGAGGGGAAGCCGCACGCTCGGGTAGAGCGAGCGGGCAACCCAGGCTCGCGGCTTGTGCGCCTGAGAATCTCGAGGCGTTAGGCTTATGCGTTCGAGAACCCCGGTATTGCGACCGCGCAAAGCCGGAACGGCCCCGGCGTGAATGGGTTAATTCTGATTATCTTCTAAAATGGTTGCTTCCACATTTCAGCTGTTAAAGTGCTTGTTTGGGTCAAATGTGATGGCACTCTTTGAGCATTTGGGCAGGAAGGGGTCTGACCATCACTCAAGAGTGCCAGCTGATCCTATGGGCACTGGCAGCGAGAGTGCCAATGAAGGCCCAGAGATTGTTAGTCTGCATCAGCGTTGCTTTACCCAGCCTTTGGCCCAGTTAGAGGATGACCTGACATCCATGTCTGAAGCGCGGCAGGACAGTGAGCCTATTAGGTGAAAATACCTCTTTTTCATGCATAACTAACTTTTAACATTAGATGAATTATTTTGGATGCCGCATAAGAAAGTTGACTATCATTCATGGAAATTGTTCGTATTGACTAAATAGTTGTTTTTTTTAATGAAAATCCTGAGATGCTGATTATTTTCTTTTCCTTTACAGTTTCACACTTAATCAGAGAAAGGGAAGTTCTAGTCTGTTCAAGACATTAGGAAGAGGAAATGACAAGTCATCTTTGAGTTCCTACATTAGGCTTTTTGAGCCTCTAGTCATCAAAGCATTAAAGGTGAGCCTTTTTTTAACATATAGTTCCATTTAGCTGACTTTTTTTTCCAAATTATTTGATGTATGTATTGTTATATAAATGCATATTTGTTTAGTCAGTGGTAGTAGCTTACCTGCAGGAGATAATGTTTGTATATACTTTATTTTCAGCTCTATACTGTATCAAGTGATGTGATTATGCAACGGTCAGTGCTACAGCTCCTAATCCACTTGGTGCAGATTCGTGTTAATTATTGTTTGCTGGATTCGGATCAGATATTCATAGGATATGTTATCAAGCAGTTTGAGTACATTGAGGAAGGACAGATCAAGTGAGTTTTATCAAGTTACTATTGTGGTCTAACAGTGTGGCTGAAATGTCAGTGGGAGGGAGTATATGATAAATGATAGTTTATGAAGCACTAAAAGATATATATGGAGATTCAATCATTTTTTTCTTTTAGGTCAGCAGAAGAGCTGATTCCTTCCATGTTCCGTTTTCTGGTGCTTTTGTCCTATGAACGGCATCACAGCAAGAGCATCATAGGGGTTCCCAAGATTATGCAATTATGTGATGGTCTTATGGCTAGTGGACAGCCCCCTCTCTCACACTGTAAGTTGACGTGTTGAATTTCTTGAGCCTAGGGAATGACCATTAAAGAGCAGGAAATATGGTAAAATGAGGAGAAAATATTCTGATTAATAACAGGTAGATTATCTCTTAATATCATGAGTACTCAAGATGACTCAAAAGCCTTAAGTGAGTAATTTAGCAAATGCCTCCCATTAGGTATACTGGCCTTACAGCCTCTGGTGGAAGACTTGTTTCTTGTCCGGAGCACAACAAGCACAGCAGATCAACGGGAGCTTGACACCCAGAGGGAGGTCCTGTGTTCCATGTTGCTCAGATTGGCTCATTATCACCAGGTAAAGTTTTGTTCAATGTGAATAAGGATGCTTAACAAATTACAAAATTCACATTTATATGATGTGCAGGAAGAAAGAAATGATGTCCCTTAAAGCAAATAGATGGATATTCAATAATCAGTCAGGTAATAAATACTCACAAACAATATAATAACCTGTGAATCTTGAAAGGTATTGCGGCTGATTTCTTTGGTGCTTGGAGCGACCATGGAAAGCAACAGGGAACGCTGGAGGAAACTGTCCCGCCAAGTGATCGACACTCTGCTTCCACTCCTCTCCAAGCTGCAAGTTAATCTTGATTCTGAGGTAAAGGAGCTTTATTTTTTGGTAATGGTAAAGTTGACAGAATGATTGCCATAGATTAAATGCGTTAAAAAAAGGGGGTTGGGGCAATGATCTTGACATTATGAAGGAAGTCAGAAATTATGGGATGAACCATGTGTAAGAATAGATTGGCAGTAGTTTTTTTTTGTCATTGTTGAATAATGCAAGTATTTAAATGCTAATGAGACTATCCATTCTTGTATAATGGTTAAGAAAGTTATAGAGAGAGATATATTCTTTCCGGCATTTATGTTGTTGAAGATAGAAGTAATTAAGACCATTCTTCTGTCTCAGGATTCTCTTGCTGCTGTGGAGGAAGTCATGAATGGTGTCTGTCCCAGTGTTTACCGCCCAGTCGACTGTGTGCTTAAGGCTCTCTTCACTTCGCCCTGTGAACTGGTAAAGGATTTATTTAGAATTTCCCTCAGATGTGCTCCATCTTCGGGCATGTTTTTATTTCAAACAGTATTTTATTAACATGAACTAATACATCTGAATATGAATAGGGCTTAGCTTCAGCATCCCATCCTCAGGAGAGCACAGTGGGTGTGGAGCGCTGGGTGGGCAGTGTTCTGTTACTGCTGCGAAGTCTCATCACCCATTCTACACCTGAGCTGGTCCTCGCACGCCTTGAGGAGTTAGGGCTGAGCATGGACTATGTGCATAGTGATGTACCATCTGATGCCTCCCCGGGGCCCACACCAGGAGGATCAGAAGTGGTGTCTCCACAGGTCGGGGACCATGCCTCAGGTTTCAGAGATCCTCTGAATGTGACACAGCCTGAGACTCTTCCTCAAGTGGCAATGGCCAGGTATGATAGGTCTTGGGATTGATTCAGATATCAATTGTTGTTTATGATAGTGTTATATAAATATAAATATAAATATAAATATATATATATATATATATATATATATATATATATATATATATATATATATATATATATATATATATATATATATATATATATATGTATATGAACAGTTTTCATTATTATTATTACTCTTGAAATTGGTGTTTAAATTGATAATGATTCAGTCATTTACTGCATAACATATGTATGGACAATGTCCAACTGTATATACTTGTGTCTTATAACTAATTGTTAATATAACTGTATAGATTCTCTTTATTTCCTCTACTTTTCAGCATTTTTTTGTCACTGATGTGTAATGCTCTGTTAAGATATGTGATTCTGAAATTATAGGCTGTTGTATTCTTTCTATTTCTGAATTCTCCAATATCCAGATTTCTACTGGAAGTGGTGCGAGTCAGTGTGAGTGAAATCAGGAGTGTGCGGTTGTCACTCTTGAACAGTGGGCCTCCCCCCGACGGTAAAAGTGGCCAGCACACCCCCAGCTTGTTGGTGCATTTATCTCATCACCTGCTTCTTACCCTTCTGCATCTCACTATTTCTGGTAAGTTTAATTAAAACCAATCAGACAGTGAGTAGATATAAGAAATGTTTTTTTTTTATGGAATGAATATCCATATTTGTTATTCAGTGTGTCATTTCATACATTTGTTATTTTTAATAAGGCAATATTCAATGTAAATTATTGAAAAATGTATTATATCACCCTTTGCTCTGATTTTAGGTCAGTGGAGAGACGTTATCACTTCCCTGAAAGACATATGCAGTCGAGAGTCGGAGCTTATGGAAGAGATTAGTGAAGCTCTGCTCTCTGTGTCTGGCTGGTATCCTCCTCTCACTCTCTTGTGGTGCAAGCTCATGACCTGTCTGGACCTAACTTCACAGAACCTGTGGACACGTGTCCTGAGGACCTGCCAGCGGAAATCGGTTACTAGTATCAGGTAAGGGTTTGCTAATTAGTGTTACAGTTCTCATAAAGATGAAGACTATTTTCTTGATATATTGTAGTTACCCATATTTCACATATGAGGTCTAAGAATAATTTGCTGAATACTTTGTTATCCTTATTCTTATCTTTGTTGTGTTGTTGGCCATATCTTATGAAGTCCTGATGTTATTGTATATTGATATAATTTATGATCCTTGTGTTTATTTCAACTATGTTTTCATCATACACAGCAGCCCAGTGGTGAGTGAGGCCAGTGGACCCTCCAGCTGCCTTCCTCTTGAGTTCTTGAGAAGATGTGGATTGCTTGTCTTCTCTGAGTTTGTTGTGAGTACAACATTTTGCCTGTTGACATATTTCTATGTATTCCATTTGTCGGAATAGAGTTATACTGATAAGGATTACATTTAACTCCACAATGCTAGGCATAGAGAGGCAAACCAGGCAATTTGACTGATGTTCCTGGCATAAAGGGGTTAATAATAGTTGATATATAAATTATGAATTGTGTTTCTGTAATTATGAATGCATCTAACACTTTAGTGTTTGAATATATCCATTGCATGAGGAACAGAAGTTTGTTATATGGGAGTTATAAGTAAATGATTGCATCCCTAACTAAAATTTCTATTTTTCAGGTTCGACATATGCAGGAGGGCGAGTGGCTGACATGGCTGGTTGTACAACACATAAGTGATGTTGTTATCCTTCATAAGGAACCACCAATCTCCACACTTATTCAATCAATACACTCATCACCAGCGGCTTCAGCACTCCTTATTCAAGCCATTCATGCTCGTTGTGACCATGTACAGAAGGTAATAGTCTCTGTAGTATGTGCTTAATGTACTATCTTGATATACTACTCAGACATCTGTCTGAATACTTAAGGATTAGTTTATTATATACTGAATTTTGGTTTTCATCCCTGTTTGTTCTAGGCAGAATATGGAGGCCACATTATATCTCTGGTGTCTGGAGTGCACATATCACAATCTGGTGCCCTTATAACCTTCTTGGTGGAGCGGCTTCTCGCCTCACCCTTCTTGGCCGTCACTCGGGCTGCTTGTTCCCTAGCGACCCAACGCCTTCACCTTCTCCTAGCCATGCCTGCAGGCCAGGTCCTTGTTCAGCTGCCTCTGGAGGACCTTACAAAAATTCTAAATTATATGAAGGAAAACAACCTGAACCAGAGGTAATATTGTATGTGATAGTATTGGAAAGATTAAAGACCTATGTTTATTTCTTGTGCTTTCTTGTAAGGATGGGGAGATCTTTTAATTCATTTAGCAATTTTACAGCAAGACTTCTTTGTGATATTTGAGAATGATGCTGTTATATGATTAGTTTATGTAGTGTAGTCAAATTCAGCACTATACTAAATAATCTTGTTCATTTATTGATCCACTTCCTATGCTGTACTGACTGGTGACCCTGAACCAACAGATATGGACAGATGCATGGCTTGTTGCAGAGGTTATTAGGACAGGTACATGGGATTGCCAGTTCTCCATGCACAGAAGCCACTCCAGTCAGCCCACCACTCCAAGGCCCAGCCAACACTCGACTAGATCTCAATTGGTACCTCCAGCTTGTCAGAAATAGGTAAGATTCCCAGTAGTTTTCACTTCAGGTCAAGACTCCAATTCACAGTTCATGATATCAGGGTTATAAGCAAGTTGATTATGTAAACACAAAAAATATTTGCTTTTCTATGATATTGTGACGTTGATTATTTCCTTTTGTATAAATTTGTAATGATCCTGGTCATATTCCCCATAGGTGCACCCAGGGGGAAGGTGGAGGCCTAGAGTGCGGGCAGTTACTAAGTCAGCTGGAGTATAGCGAAATAATCAACATCATGTCGGGGAAATCCTTCAACACGGCGCTCCTGACTCACACTCTCAGGCTTGGACTCACCACCACTGTGCAGGTAGTTTGATATTAGCCTCGAAACGACAACTAAATTCATAGCTTAACCCATTCCCGACGGGGGATTTCTAGCCTAGAATGTCCAAATGCCGGGGCTTTCGAATTATTAGGCCTAAATTAAATGAATAGCTGGCACAATACTGTGCCGCCCGGCAACTGGGCTTTTGAATGCGCGGTACACATGCTGTACCACCCGTCCTGTGTGGGTTAATGTACAGACAGAGAAGGAAAGCATTCTTTTGTCTACTGCAGTATGCAATTATTTTTTTCATCTAGTGTGCATGCATATGTGAAAAATACATTTGCTATATTTTGTTTTTTCTCTTTCAGTGTTTTTTTTTAAATTTATTTATACATTGGGAAATGGAATAAGTATCCGGATAGATTCACTTTGGCAGCTTTTTTATCTAGTCTAAAATACACCTTCTTCCACCAGGCAAACAGGGACTGGGGTGAATGCAATAGCTCAGTAGACACAGGAGACAGTGAGGAGTGCAGTAGTGGCAGTGGAACTGGAGAAGCTCCACTCTACACTGCAAGCAAAGTAATCCTCCTGCAGCACCTGGCGCAAGTCGCAGGCTCTCTGCCACGGCCACATCATACCTTCACCCCAGGTAATTGGTTCAGTAATGGTGTAGGAGAAATATATCATGTTCAGAAGTGCTAACATAGAAAGGGCAGTAGTTTGTACTAAATCATAATATTCCTATTAACCCATTGTGAATGGATATTATGACATACATGGCGCAGGAGTTTTTGGCCTGACGGTGGACGTTGTCACATACATGACGATGTACTATGAGTAATGTAGGAGTGATGATGACGATTGCAATCATAATTTCTATAATTGCCGTATTATTAAGCAAAATTGGTTTTACCTAACATCCAAAACCTAGATGGCACCACTTTCTCCTAGCACCAGCAGGAGAGAGAGCCTTGAATAGCACCCTCCATGGTCTCTAACAAGCACTCTCTTTAGAGAGTGATGGCACACAGCAAGATGCTGTCCTCTTGTTCTATGAATCTTGTATAAATCTCTCAATACAATACAAATGCAAAAATGGCACTAGTTTTGCAATGAGTAACTGAGAGGGGGAAAAGTCAATGTGAGTTGCATTTAGCTGCCTTGCTCTAAAATAAAACCCATCCTGGAGACTATGCAAGCAAATATATCCCAGTCTACAAAAAAGAAGAAAGATTGTATTTTATAATTTTTTGGCAGATTAGCAGGCCTCCCTAGAAAATGTCGGGTCATTTATATTTTGTCTTGTCAGACCTTGTTTTATCCAGGTGATAGTTACCCAGAACTGATCATAGATGCTTTCTTGCAGAATACAGAAATATATATATATATTTTTTCTTCTCTTCTCTTTTCAGTTCTCTTCTTTCTTTCATTTATCATTTCTTTCTCAGGAGGCACAGTAGAAAACTTCAAATATATGTTCCCATGAAATGATGCTAACTATCATACTTTCTTGACAGGTGGAGGTAACAAGTA
Organism: Penaeus japonicus; assembly: GCA_017312705.2. NCBI lineage: Eukaryota > Metazoa > Arthropoda > Malacostraca > Decapoda > Penaeidae > Penaeus > Penaeus japonicus. Next base: position 180,917 of record BOPN01000650.1, read on the forward strand.
CAGTGAAAGGGTATGCAAGCTGCTGTCTGGTGATGACGGAATTGGCAGCGTGGTTGATACCTTGGCGCCGGCGCTGATTGAGTACCTCACTGCCATGACTCGCCTCCCTTGGGGTGCAGAAATCCCTCCAGATAGCGCTGAACACATCCTTCGCTTTGCTCTCCTAGCCATGGAGGTAAGGGAACAAACCACATATTTAGAAGAGGGTTTTTGTTTTATTTTTCTTTAACATGATTATTGTTAAGCTTTGCTAAAGCTATCAAATCTCCTCTTTGGACCCAGTGGCAAGCAAAAGGAACTGTTTATGGTTATTTACGTTCACATCGTGTGTGTCATTCATACAGTAGGTGTTGTTAGTTGAGCCTCATTAGTGATATCCATAGTGCTATCCTGTAAGAAATTCAATCAGTTTTATTACCATTACATAGGAAATTCACACGTGTTATATCGTTTGATCTTTGCACTCGTATCATATTCTTACTAGTATTTATAATAATGTTAGAAATTAGTTTTGTAGATCTTATTTAATAAAAAGATGATTGCAAGTATTGGGTAGACAAATTTCAAGAACCATTAGAAATATTGTTGCTTCATATCATGCTTCATTATCACACACCACCATTGTTTTTCCTTTCAGTATCTGCATTGGCAAGTGTGGTTAGGAAGTGTTAGCATAGAAGTAGCAAGTCTGTGCCTATCGTGCGTGGACACAGTTCTACGCACTGGGTCTTTGGCAAACCTGATGGGCCTCTCAGAAAGAATATCATATGTGTGCTCTATGGTAGCAGCTCTCCATGCAGCAGCCTCACATCTCATCAAGCCCAGAGCATTACCAAGGTATAGATGGTTCATCACTTATCAGTACAATACATTGATCTTGCTCTATAGAATCTTATTAATGGAAAGTACTGGTTGAGTTCACAGTTTCTTTTTTTTTTTTTCTTCAATGATTCCAAAATGATGTCCCTTTTTTTGCAGCTTACCAAGTGCCCTCAGCCAGAGTTTGAATGATGGGGAGAGCAGCCCCCTGGTGGCTTGTCGTAGACTAATGCAGCTGATCTCCTGGTTGGAAGCAGGCAGTGCACGGGACCTTCCAGCCTGCATTGCGCAGCCGATTAAGTTAGTATTTTGGTTCTTATCCAATCTTGATAAAGTCATTTTGCTTCAACATTTATATCAAAAATATTCCAGACTAATGTATTAAATGTGGTTGTAGATAAATTGGGCTCAGGAACAAACCTTCTGAAAGTGTATGTACACATTAATACACCAAAAATTATACCAAAATTCTATTTATAATGTTCCTTCTACTAGTTACAAATATAAACAGATTCATTTTTTTTCAGAGGCATTATTATGGGTGTAGGCCGGATGCCTGTAGTAAATAGTGTTGTAAGAATACCTCCAGATGTATGGACCCTTGGTTGGTCTCCACAGTTCTCTGGAGAAAATGGTACAACTTTACCACCAGTCCATAATGATCTCTTACAAGAGACTGATGTTTTGAAACAGTTTATATTCAGGTAAGTTTTCTTTACTGCTTTACAGGCATAGATGTACAAGCATTTTTACTCTGAGATTTTTACAGGAACAAGAATATTATGTTAAATCATGAAAATATTTGGGTGTTGAAAGAGTATAGTGTTTCATTTTTATGTGCATATATAGTCAGGTATATATCACCATTTTGCCTTTTTTATTTTCAGACTGGAATTATTTGGCTGGATTGGTCGGCATCAATTTGAAGAGACATGGATGGCCCTGTTGTGTGTCCTTAACTCCACTCCCAGTGAAAACACACCTGCTGAAGAACTCCCCTTCATTAACTTGGTAAAACATAATTCCTTTAGTCTAATATCCTTAAAAATCTCATCATGATTCTATTCACATTTCCAGTTTTTAGTTGAATTTGATTTCTAATTGTTTGCTAATCCTTTATTCTTCATCCTGCAGAGTTTATCACTGGCTGTCAGAGGGATCACTGCCTTATTGGTGCAGACTCTGCTGCTTCCACTTCCGGGCAATCCCCACAGTGGACACTTGTTGAATATCCCACGAGATAAGCCTCCTTCCTATCTAACCTCTAAGTAAGTGGTAACATGTTACTTATTCCTGATGCCAAAGCTTGTTTATTTCTGTATGGAGCTTACTTTCCTTTTTCTGGTATTTGATATGTAATGATATTTCATGGTTTGTAAATTGGCTAGATTTGTAGAACCAGTTTGTGAGGTGAAAATGATACACAGGGATTTATACCTGATCATTCTTTAAAAAATAACAAATTGAAATAAAAAGTGAGGAACCAATAACTGACATGATGAAGATTAAAGCCAATGTTTTGTTTTCGAAGTTGTAAAGAATTCTTTTCACCAATGTCATTATTAGGCTTTTATTATTAATGTCCTTTTCATGAATTCCTTAAAATCATGCAAGGTCTGGAAGGAAGCTGCAGGAAATCATGTTCCGCCTCCATGAGAGATTGAGAGAAGTTCAGCACCTGATCAAGGGAGGGCCAAGGCAGACACCTAGTTATCAGCTGAGTCAGGTGTCTGTTGAATACCTGGTCACTGCACTCAATAGCCATGCTGAGCCACCAGACTCTCCTGAAACTGTGCTCCAGACAGGTGAGTTGGCTTGACCCTATTTTGAGGAATATATATGTTGAACTTTACTTTTGTATTGAGTTGGTAAGACTAAAAATGTGATGCACTATAATTATAGCATGAAGATATATGATCTATTTTTTTAATGTAGTTGGGATTAGATTGTGTAACTAGTGTTATAGGCAAAGGGAAATACCTTAGGATTTGTTGCAAGAAAGTATTGGATATAGATTTAAAGTAGACTAGTAAACAATGTTTATTTTAACAAAAAAATATATATTTCAGGGTGTTACGAATTTGAAGTGCGGGAACGGCAATTAGCAAGCTGTGGTTTAGATGTACAGTCTTGTCTTCACACGTTGCATTACTTGTACTCTTTATGGCTTCGACCACAGGTGAGTTATAAGATTATTGTTGTAGTGTGAGATCGGTAGATAGGCAGTTTAAATAATTTGACTCTTTATATCATCTAGATTTTTAAAAACTGATTGTTATGTCTTATTGTCGCTATATTTTGATTTTGTTATTATAAGTATTCATTTTTATCCAATACATTAAAAGAACATCTGATGAAATACAATATTGCCTTACAATTTTTACATTCGATATTGCCTCAAATGGGAAAAAGAAAAAACAGAAATTTAGAACGCTGAGGTCCTTTTAGTTACAACAGAGACCATACTTCATCCACATCTGAGGGCATATTCCCATATTCCTTTTTTTTATTGTACTCTACTTCTTTTCAACTTCACAAAAGTTTCCTCTAATTGGATTCTTCCAATACCTTCCTCTTGTGAAAATACACACAGTAAAGGACATGACTATTGACAGAGTGGTTTGTGTGCATCCGTGGTAGCCGAAGTAGTGAAGTCAGTGAGTTGCCTGTGCGACCTGTTCTGTTCAGCTGATCATCACCGCTGGGTCTTGGAAGCCTTGCTACCCCTGCATACCCTTCACCCCATAGAAGACCACATCACACAGCAGTACATTATTCTTTCCACCTGCAAGGCCTTAGCTACTCTGAGATTAGCCAAGCAGGTGAGGCTGAGATTTATGAAAGTTTTGTTGCGAATTTTAGATTTTGCTTGGAAAAAAGTCTGTTGAATAGTTTGATGCAGAGCTGTTAACTTTGTTACTATTAGAGATACATTGTACATTGCATTTACTTCACCTGTTCAGGAGGTGAGTTCATCGTTAAGCGAAGGTGTGGTGCACATTGTGGAGAGTGGACTGAAGAGTGGTCAGGTGTCTGTACGAACCTGTGCTGTTCAGGGCCTCCTCTATTTACTGCAAGGCCCGCCTGAAGAGAGTCCACCTCTAGTGATGCTCGCAGCGAATTACATCCTGAAGTACAATGATGGGTAAGTTGAATGCTTTTAAAAGGTTTGCAGGGGAAAAAGGATTTGCTTCTTTGATTAAAAAAAGAAGAAGAAATAAAATGATATTTGATACATATAGTATGTTTTTTGTTTGAATAATATAGTATTAAGTTCAGAGATTGTTATACCAATGAATCATATGTTTGAACTTGAATGTGAGCAGTACATGATCAGAGGGGATAATTTTTAAAAATTGAGAATGTTGATATTCAATAATTGATATTTAACATGAAAGTAATAAGAAATGTGGAAAGAACCTATGTCTGTGTTTAATGTTTTATTTTTTCCTTTTTATATTTTTAGTAAAAGTCGTGAGTGTGAGAGTCACGAGGTTGCTGTCTGGGAAGTGTGGGTCTACCTGGTTGAGCATTATGAAACCCTCCCTGATCCCACACTGCCATCTACCGCACTTCACATGGCCTTGTCGACGGCAGCAACCACTTCTACAACACCTAGGCTCCTCCATCAGGTCCTGCGAGGTGTGGAGAGGCTTGTTTTAGTTCAGCAGCTCTCCAGCAACACTGTGGAGGTGATCTTCAAGTTGGTAATGGACCTCGTGCTAAATGGGTCACCATCAACGTCACTAGCTGCACTGCCTCTCTTCATCACAGCACTCTATGCCAATGTGAGGAACACTGCTGCCCTCACACATGACATAGCACAGGAGGACATGTCGTCTGACCCAGAGACCCTCCTGCTGGTGATGGAGAAGTTGTCTGTGTTCTTTGACCGCATTCGAGTGGGTTATCCCCATGAGGCAGGTGTGATAGCTGGTCTGTTGGGCCCTTGCCTCCTGGATATTCTTCCTGCTAGTCAGATACTGAACAAAGTGATCACAGAGTATATATCAAGCCACCAGCCACACCCCCATTTGTTAGCTTCAACACTCTTCCAGGTGTTTGAAGGTGCAATAAGTGAGAGTGGAGAAGGACTTGTACAGGAGTGGGTACTCCTTTCTCTAAGTAACTTTACCCAGCGTAGTCCTATTTCCCTTGCAGTATGGTGCTTAACATGCTTCTTTATAGCTGCCTCGAGTAACCGGTGGCTCCGAGCAGCTTTTCCTTATGTTCAGGCTCGATTAGGAAAGCTAGACGCCAGAGATATTCAGATATTTTGTCTGTCAGCCTCCCACTTCCGTCAGAGTTTAGCAACAGAAGACCAAAAGGCAAAGTTTGCAGCTGTGTTTCAAGCTGTGGCAACGCCGGGGTCACCTTTCCAAGAGTTATTAGATTGTATCAAAGATTAAAAGTAACTTTTATGATATCTTATACAAATTTCCTATATGTAGAAAATATTTAGGTAAATGAATGAGTAAATGAAATTTCTAACACACACACACACACACACACAAACACACACACACACACACACACACACACACACACACACACACACACACACACACACACACACACACACACACACACTCTCTCTCTCTCTCTCTCTCTCTCTCTCTCTCTCTCTCTCTCTCTCTCTCTCTCTCTCTCTCTCTCTCTCTCTCTCACACACTCCAACTCTCACTCTCACTCTCTCTCTCACACTCCAACTCTCACTCTCACTCTCACACATACTAACACTTCTCCCTTGCTCTCCCTCCCTCTATCTCTCTGGCTTCCATTGATATAAATATCCATGACATACACAGGCACTCAAACACACTCACATTTACATGAATTCTTATGCTTACATATACACTCATACTTGACATCATACTCCCACCCACTTACATTCACACTCACACTTAGATATACTCTTACTCACACTACACTTACATATACTCACACTCACACTCACTCTCACTCAAACTCAATGTCACTCTCACCCTCATCCTCAACCACAGGAATGTCTTCATCTTCACCCTTACCTACATCCTCGCCCACATCCTATTCATCCCTCTCACTCTTATTCTTACACTCTCTTTCTGTCTGTTGTCTCATTGTGTCTTTGCTCCGTGTCTCAGTTTCTGTCTGACTTATCTTATTTCCTCCTTATTTCGGTTTCACTCTTTCTCTGACTGTACTCTCTCTCTCTCTCTCTCTCTCTCTCTCTCTCTCTCTCTCTCTCTCTCTCTCTCTCTCTCTCTCTCTCTCTCTCTCTCTCTCTCTCTCTCTCTCTCTCTCTCTCTCTCTCTCTCTCTCTCTCTCTCTCTCTCTCTCATTTGCCATTTAAAACACACAGACCTGTCAACACTAGGCAATATTCTGAGAAGCTAGAACTAGTTACTGTGATGTAGTGCTGACTTAGGTTCAGTGCCGGAGCGGAAGTTGTGAAAATTGACGTTAGCAAAGACAAGAACAGCCATCCCACAACATTTTATTTTGTACTCTTACGAATCTCGTAATCACTCTGCCCTTGTTTCGTTGATAACTTGTGTGAAAGTTTCTAGTGTACTCTCTGGTTACGATGTTGTTTCAAAACCCTTGTTTTGTGTATGCCTCAGGTCATCACAGAATTGATTGCTTTGTACATGTGATATACTACACTTAGTTGAGCATCATTGAAGGGATAGGGATTTCAAAGTGATTAAGCAACAGTTTTCATTGTAAGATTTAGTTTTAACCTGTTGCATTTCTTTGCATATTTTGATTGTGAAAAGAAAACATGATATCCATGTTTATCATTCATGGTGTAATGATAAAGTTAACAGGTGTTAAATGGAATGCTGTATTCCAAGTTTGCTTTGCATGGCTGTGATATAAATAAAGAAAATTTTATAATCTTATCAGAGAAACTATTAGCATTTGTAACAATCTTTTAAAAAGAAATGGAAGCAAATGGAGATATTAGAGTTTTGATATTGATTGGCTTAATATGCAGTTACTGATGCAGGAAATGTGATAAAAAGTTTAGAGATTGTACTTTAAGATAAATTATTATTCATTTACTATTTATTAAGAAGGTCATTATCTCCTTGTGACATTACATGTATATTTTAATTTGTTAAAAGAACCATGAATGCTCAGATGCAACATAAGCAGAATTGACTAGTTTTCCTTAAGTATATCCTCCTCCTCCTTCCTTCTCCTCCCTTTTTCCTCCTTCTCCTCCCTTCTCCTTGCTTCTCCTCCCTTCTCCTCCCTTCTCCTCCCTTCTCCTCCCTTCTCCTCCCTTTTCCCTCCTTCTCCTCCCCTTCTCCTCCCCTTCTCCTCCCCTTCTCCTCCCTTTTCCTCCTTCCTCCCTTCTCCTCCCTTTTTCCTCCTTCTTCTTCTTCCTTCTTCTTTCCCTCTTCTCTTCCTCCTCCTCCTTCCTTCTCCTCCCTTTTTCCTCCTTCTCCTCCCTTTTCCCTCCTTCTCCTCCCTTCTCCTCCCTTCTCCTCCCTTCTTCTTCCTTCTCCTCCCTTCTTCCTTCTCTTCCTCCTCCTCCCTCCTACTCCTACTCCTCCTCCCTCTCCTCCTCCCCCTCCCCCTCCCCTCCCCCCTCCCCTCCCTCCCCCCTCCCCTCCCCTCCCTCCTCCTCCTCCTCCTCCTCCTCCCTCCCTCCCTCCTCCTCCTCCCTCCTCCCCCCCTCCCCCCCCCTCCCCCCTCCTCCCTCCTCCCTCCCCTCCTCCCCCCTTCCATCCTCCTCACTCCCCTCCCCTTCCATCCTCCTCACTCCCCCTCCCCCCTTCCCCTCCCTCCCCCCCTTCCATCCTCCTCCCTCCCTCCCCCCTTCCATCCTCCTCCCTCCCTCCCCCCTTCCATCCTCCTCCCTCCCTCCCCCCTTCCATCCTCCTCCCTCCCTCCCCCCCTTCCATCCTCCTCCCTCCCTCCCCCCCTTCCATCCTCCTCCCTCCCTCCCCCCCTTCCATCCCTCCCCCTCCCTCCCTCCCCCTTCCATCCTCCCTCCTCCCTCCCCCCTTCCATCCTCCTCCTCCCTCCCCCCTTCCATCCTCCCTCCCTCCCCTCCCCCCCCTTCCATCCCTCCTCCCTCCCTCCCTCCCTCCCTCCTTCCATCCTCCCCCATATCTTTGAATGTTACGATGAGCATTCATGAGGGTCTCTTGCCATATGTGACCGTGACGACC
>BOPN01000650.1:213901-216401 GCA_017312705.2 Penaeus japonicus
CTCATACATTCAAACTCTCTCTCTCTCTCTCTCTCTCTCTCTTTTTCTATCTGTCTCTCTCTCTCTCTCTCTCTCTCTCTCTCTCTCTCTCTCTCTCTCTCTCTCTCTCTCTCTCTCTCTCTCTCTCTCTCTCTCCCTCTCTCTCTTTTTCTATCTTTCTCTCTGTCTCTCTCTCTCTCTCTCTCTCTCTCTCACACACAGACAAATGCATCCCCAATTGTATGGATTTAAATGCAACAAACTAAACAAATGGCAAGTTTAAAATATGTTTCAATATTCGTTCACAAAAAAAAAAAAAAAAAAAAAAAATAATGAAAAAAAAATAAAGACCATATATATACCCAATAATCACTAGATCTGTCTTCTTAAGAGTAGTTTGGAAATGATGTAAAGAAGATGCTATTTGCAGTCCAGGGAATTGGTCTTCAGTAACAAAGTAAATACAATATGTGACATGGATTCTTTTAGAACCCTGTATTGACGTCAACGGTAGCAGATACATGTATAAAACATCACACGAACATATTCACGCCATAACAGGTTCACACTGACGTAGAGCTACAGTCGTGCATATAAACGAACTAGATATCAATATTTAGTTGCTAGACGGACAGTCCGGAGAATCTTGAGCAAAAGAACATGGCGCTCATATCTGAACACATGAGCATTCGTGGCGTAAACTGCCATGTACAGATATGGATGTCGGTCGAACATTAGAGGAATTCGGAATGAACTTTTGTACCACACAAAGTGCACTATATGCATGGTGTACTTTTTTCTGCACTATAATATATATAATGAAGAAGCTGATAATCGTATTTCATGGTGCCAATGCCACTAGAAATGTAGTGGTCAGAGCCTCTGATACTAACGTTATTTTCATCCTCCTTGTATTGCTGGGAGAACACCTGTAAAATTACTCGTGCATTTACAATCATGCAGTCCTCATACAGTCGCATAATTATGGATAATGGATCAGGAAATAATCATCTACATATTGCTGTTAGAGTCAACGCACATGGGACTCGTTGCAACAATACCAGAGTGTAACTTTACCACAGAGAAACACTACAGGAACACTCTTCCAGTTCTTCGACAAACTGTCTTTTAAACACCAGATTATATCGATACTTCATTTAATCCTTGCATGGATTAGGGGGAGATGTAAATGGTGTCCATGAGGCATCAAACCTACAATGAATGTCAGGAAAAGTGAATTAGGGAAAAAACAACAGGTAACTTTGAGGCTGGAGCTATTGCTCTTGTTAGGAATGGCAGTAGTGACGAATTACAATAACCATCGACAGTTATCCAAATGTGTCCATTTGTTTACTGGACATGTTTAATGGTGGGATTGGTTGGTTAATGGTCCCAATCTTCGGATATTAAACTGTGAAATCTATCATACAGAGCATGCTTAGTTTCCGCTATACAACATCACCAGCATATGGGGAAGTGCTGACTCAGTACACACAGGAGATGGGCTGAATGGTGGGTAGAGGAACAAGAATGGAGATTCTGTTCCTGCCGCTTCTTTACACCTGCCGTCCCAGGTGACCTCCTGCCATCCCAGGTGACCTCCTGCCATCCCAGGTGACCTCCTGCCATCCCAGGTGACCTCCTGCCATCCCAGGTGACCTCCTGCCATCCCAGGTGACCTCCTGCCATCCTAGGTGACCTCCTGCCATCCCAGGTGACCTCCTGCCATCCCAGGTGACCTCCTGCCATCCTAGGTGACCTCCTGCCATCCCAGGTGACCTCCTGCCGTCTCAGGCGACCTCTTTTCGCACAAAGGAGACCAGATAGAGGATTTCTAGAACAGCTAACCAGACGTGGCCTCCGAGTTCGACATTGCTGATGATTAAAACTCCAAACTACCTTGGAGTGATGACACGGAAAGTGAAACTGAGATCTTTGCATTATCCATACTTAAGGACTGTATTCATAGACTGAAGTTTTAATGATTTTATATACACATTTGAACATTCTTGATCCTGTAAATATAAGTCCTAAATGGTGTTTTCAGTGTATACTCTTGGTTGATTATAAGACAGATAATCTAGAAGATTTTTTGCAGCTGGTAACTTGTCTTTCATGGGGAATTCTGTTTTCTATTGATGCTCCAATTCATTTGAAATTAGTTTCCTGTGGTACCTCCAGGGGTGATCTGCTCCAGATTTGAGGATCTCTTTTGGAAAGGAGAAAGTCTGATCCAATCGGCATGGCGTGCCTGTTCATTTCAGATTGGTTTGAAATAGTACCTCGAATATTTAATAAAATCTTTTTTTAGGATTTTTCTTTTAAGTCCCCGAGGCTTACATGCTACATAATCACCGTTGTTGTTATTATTATTATTGTTGTCTATGTTATTATCATTATGTTCATTATTATTGTTATTATCATTATTATTATTATTACTATTATTAGTATAATAATAATAATAATAATAATGATAATAATAATGATTATTATTATCATCATTATTATTATAATTTTCATT
>BOPN01000650.1:221401-226401 GCA_017312705.2 Penaeus japonicus
CCACGGAATTTTGTTGATACGCGTTATTCCCAAGCCATATGATCAACTTTTGCATAACATTTTCTTTCTTGTGCTTCCTTTTATATCTACCTAACGTTATCATAATCCCAAGACAATTATAATCGCGTTCTAAATAAATGAAACAATCGAATTACTCATTTTCTCTCCATGTTCGCTTTTTTTTTTTTTTAATCATATTTACCTAGAGTCACCGTAATTCCAAAACAGTCATCAACACTTTTTTCAACCAGATGACTCAATCCCGTTTATCCATATCGTCTCCCAGTTTAGCTGTGTTGTTTACCTAGAGTCTTCATAATTCCAAGACTCGAATAGGATATCTTAAGCGAGTGCCACGGGTCAAACACCTCACCCACGGGATGTGTCGCCGGTTGCGTGTCCTGGCGTCTGCCGAGACACGATTGCATAAGGTTTTGTTAACCCTCTTTGCAGGAGGGAAAACTCTGCTCTCGACTGGGATTTCCAGTTTACCGGAAAAGCTTGTGGTCTGGACACTGTTTATTATATATACTATAGAGATTCTGAATATCTTATATAATTGGCGAGTTGTTGCTTTCATTGGTATTTTAGCTATACTTTTCTTCTTCATGGGATTTGTACTTTTAAGTATTTTTAGAATCAAAATCCGCTTTGAATGGGATTGGTCTCCTACCAGGGTGATCCACATATTTGTCTGCTCTTTTCAGATTTTTTTTTATTGATAGATAAGAATAGGTGGGTGCATGCATGGAAGAATTCGACAGACAGAGAGATGGGGAGATACATGGATAAAGACAGACATAGATAAATATATACATATATATAGATGTATACCACACACACACACACAGATCATTGCACTGCAGGAACACCAAAGGTCAGTTGCTTGCTCTGTTCACGCAAAGAAAATTGACCACGAGTGGAATAGACGATGAGGGTGATGAAGTGTATGTATGGTGGACCTCTGAAACGACCAAAAGAATAAAACCTGCAAGTAGGAAGTCAAGTAATTTATCCCACATCACACATCAAAGACAGCTGCACCAGAGGCAAAAGAGACAGCAGTCCTCTGAGACTCAGCACCCGAGTCAGCGGCAAAATCATAACCCATCTGTGCAGCGTCATCAGGTAACGAGCAGACCACACTTCAATATCACATGTCGTCTCAGGCACAGTCATTACGGGGGGCAACCGCTTCAAGAACACTTAACCGCAGGTAGTAGGCGGGCAGCACAAACCAGCCACTGAAAAGTATTCATCTTGTCGTTGTTATGGCCATTCTAGAGAGGAGTGTTTGCGACACTTAGTGTGTGGATATTGCAAAGGCCGCTACCACATTACCCAGAACTGCTGTGAGAGGATCGCAGACTAAAGGTAACAGCAGTTAATTAATCCTGTAGAACATAATAACCAGGAAACGCTGACAGCACTCAGTAGCTTGTCGTGGCAACATCCCGTGCTTCCTTGTATCTTCCTGGATAACGAAATTCCGCAGTACAATGCAAAAAATGATTGGCTTAAGAAGTACCTTACACCTTCAGACAACACCTGCAATTCCTGAATGTCTTGACATCATGTTTTATAAGGTCATTAGTGGCATAGCCAAGAGACAGTATACTGTGACTGTTATCGGTCCCCATCACAAGGAATAGCATTATTTTATTATCTATTGACCTTGATCAATCCATGGTTGAACATGCTTGCGAATACATTATGATAGAAGATCTCAATCAACATATTGTCCAAGCAAAATTAAATATGACGAATCCTTTGAACATCTGACGACGTGTAGTTGAAACAAAGATCGAGTTCGAAAAGGCGCTAGTGAGGGAAATTATTAGAAATGCTTGAGAGAAACACTGAAAGGCATCATCTGGGATGTCGAGCTACAAGGTGTCACCTAGCAGGTAGAGCGCTTCACTGACATTCTTCTAGCAGTTGGGTGCCACTCAGGGGGTTCATATCTAAGGCAACTGACCAGCCAGGGTTTGTTCCTGAGTGTCGTGCAGCATCAGATGAGAAGTATCATGCCTGATTAAGATATAAACAGAATCCAACACAAAAGAATAAGGCTATACACAGGCAGATTGCTCTGCATATGTCCAATATCCAATGTTGGGCTAAACAGCAGTAATCAGCATAAACTAAAAAGAAATTGATAATTTGGCTGTAAACAGTGGCGGAATCTTGTTAAGGACAGATAAGTTGACATGCGGAGCAATTCCACCTCTCAATAACCCTGATTGGGATCACGGCTCATAATGATCTTGACTGAGCCAATCTTCTGGCCCGTCCTTTTGCCAGTGAGATTACTATTCCCAATCCAGACCTGACCCCTCCAAATTTGCCTTCTATGACCTCTAAGAAAATGCTGAAACTGTCAACTTCCCCACTGAAGCCTTGAACACTTGACAGACAATTGTCGGCAATTTGTCGTGTTTGAGACCATCGCAGCAAACATCAAAGAACACCTGACTACTAACCGTCTTCAATGTGAATGGCAGTTTGGCTTCCGCAGACATCGTTCCACTCATGTCATCTGACTGGAGCCATGCACTGGACAGGGGCCTACGAACCATAGTCTTGGCTCTTGACATATAAGGCGCTTTTGACTGGGTATGGCATGAGGCCGTGACTACCAAACTACAGGCAATTATTGTTGAAAGAGAATCATTAAGACTATTTCGTCATCTGCAACCAAAGGGTTGTAGTTTGTGGTAAGTTATCTAACTCACACCTGATCAGAGCTGGAGCGCCACAGGGAACTGTCCTTAGGCCCTTGTTCTGGAACATATACATCAATGACCTCTTAAACTTGTTCCTGAGGACAAGGCTTATACTGATAATATCACTATGAAATATACTCATAATAGGTGTTGAACCAAAGTCTGATGGTTCTTCTTCCTTTAATTGCGAGCTGACGGCACACGTGGATATCTTCATAATTACTGTCGTAGCAAGTGGCTTGTTGGAAGTGTCTTGCCAGTCGGTGTGTCTCACGGCAGAGGCGGGAAGCGGATGCTCGTCGCTCCCCCGGCGGAGAGCGGCGTGGACGGAGTGAGGGGGAGTGTGCGAGGGCAAGCTAGGTCAAACCATTTATACCTTGACCTGTCCGATCAGTTATGAAAAGGTTCCTGGTTAACTTTTTCCTTCCTACGCGTGGGCAATATGCAAAATACCACGTGGAGGCCAAGTGATGACCAAACTGTGGCCAAGTGGCACTTGAAGTTTATCTCACAATTGCACTGTCTGTGAGCTATGTCAAGTGTCAAAAGTAAAGCATGTGACAAGTAAAATGTGCACTGCATAAAACTCAACTAATGAACATTAGTCGATCACAAACCAACAACCCGCCTTACTTCATTGCAACAGGACTGGAAACAGTGAGTTGCATCAATATCCGTTCAATGATCTTATCTAAAAAATTGCAAAGAAGAGAGAGAGAGAAAGAGAGAGAGAGAGAGAGAGAGAGAGAGAGAGAGAGAGAGAGAGAGAGAGAGAGAGAGAGAGAGAGAGAGAGAGAGAGAGAAATGTAAAGAGAAAGAGAGAAATGTAGAGAGAAAGAGAGAAATAGAGAATGAGAGAGAGAGAGAGAGAGAGAGAGAGAGAGAGAGAGAGAGAGAGAGAGCGAGAGAGAGAGAGAGAAAGAGAGAGAAGGAAAGAAAGAAAGAAAGATAAACAGATACAGACTGACCATTTGATATTAGACAGGCATATAATTACCAAGCAAATATGACGATAGACAATAGATCAAGTAGATATATAAACAGAATAATAAAAAAAGGCATATATAGAGAAGGAAAAATAAAAGAGAAAATCATAACCATTCATCATAAACAAACATATCTCACGCAAGTACATCCACATACAAACACATAAACTAACAAGTGCCGCGCGCAGCTTGATTCATATCAATCAAAGATTTCCTGTCCAAGTTTCATATCCTTTCCCGTTGACAAACAGCGCAGGATACGTCAGCGAATCACGTCACTGCTAATGTATTAAATTACTGGGGTGTGATTTTCGGGGAAACTTAATTAACACGAAGGATATATTTTTTTGTTATATTTTCATCTATCTGTATGTAGAATGAATTTGATTTGATGTTGTTAATTGTATTTTATGTTGTTGATTAATCTATAAATTACTGGGGTGTGATTTTCGGGGAAACTTAATTAACACGAAGGATATATTTTTTGTTATATTTTCATTTATCTGTATGTAGGATGAATTTGATTTTATGTTGTTAATTATATTTTATGTTGTTATATTATGTTGTTAATTAATTTATAAATTACTGGGGTGTGATTTTCGGGGGAAACTTAATTAACACGAGTGATATATTTTTGTTATATTTTCATTCATCTGTATGTAGAATGAATTTGAATTTATGTTGTTAATTATATTTTATATTATGTTAATTAACACGAATGATATATTTTTGTTATATTTTCATTAATCTGTATGTAGAATGAATTTGATTTTATGTTGTTAATTATATTTTATATTAAGTTAATTAACACGAATGATATATTTTTGTTATATTTTCATTAATCTGTATGTAGAATGAATTTGATGATTTTACGTTGTTCGTCCTGCTAACCATATAGACGCAACATCTCAACTTTAAGGTTACGACATCCTGGAGAACCTCTGTGTTGATAGAATACGAATGTCGATAAAAATGATTTACTACGTGTTTTT
Source organism: Penaeus japonicus (assembly GCA_017312705.2). Lineage (NCBI taxonomy): Eukaryota > Metazoa > Arthropoda > Malacostraca > Decapoda > Penaeidae > Penaeus > Penaeus japonicus. The sequence continues at coordinate 226,106 of BOPN01000650.1, forward strand.
CGTAGTTTATTTCGGTCAGTATACGTACACGACATCTAAGCGATCTCTTATTGCAAACCATATAAAATAATTCACAGATCCTGCAATCATTACACTGTTTTTTTTTTTTTTTTTTTTTTTTTTTTTTTTTTTTTTTTTTTTTTTAAGACGGTTAGGTCTTCAATTGCACGCTGGGTCTCTCCTTTTGGATTTGCATAATGGACTTACTGCTCAGATAACTATAACACCATTTTAACTAGCAAGAAAGAATCAATGGAAAGGTGTAGCAAAGAGCTATTTACTCAATGCTTTACATA
>BOPN01000650.1:271401-273901 GCA_017312705.2 Penaeus japonicus
TTTCTCCCTCTTTTTTTTTCTTCCTCTCTCGCTGTTTGCATAGTCTACAAACTTTCTCTTTTAACTTATGGCTCTTTATACCCATACAACTGTACCTTTTCTTATTTCATGGCTTCTCAAGGGTTGACGTCATCACCAACCTATCTCCATGACGTCAGACTGTGACTCTGTTCTATGGTATAACGCCATCATCTTGCATCACCTGTACGGATGTCCAAACCACTTATGGGCGCAGCGCAACATTTAGGAGATCATGACTCGGTGGGTTCTCCTTCTCGTCTTTTGGTTTATTTTCTTTGCGTTGTATCTCCTCTTTCTTTGCTTCGTTTCGTGTCTTTTCTTACGTGCTTCTGTAGCCTCCGTTTGCTTCGCTTCTTTTCATCTCCACGCCATGTGTTTGCTTCTTCTTCTTTACATATTTATTCATTGGATATCCTCTTTGTCTTTATTCACTCTCTGTCTCTGTTTGAGTCTCTCTCTTTCTCCTCTCTATGTCTCTTGATCCATTCTCTCTCTCTCTCTCTCTCTCTCTTTCTCTGTCTGCCTGTCTGTCAGTCTCTCTCTCTCTGTCTCTCTCTCTTTCTCTCTATTTCTCTCTCTCTCTCTCTCTCTCTCTCTCTCTTTCTTTCTCTGTCTGCCTGTCTGTCAGTCTCTCTCTCTCTCTCTCTCTCTCTCCCTCCCCTCGCCCCCCTCTCTCTTTCTCTCCCCCCCCTCACTCATTCTCTCCCCCACCCTTTCTCTCTCCCTTCGTAGACCCTCTACCTCTCCCATCATTCTTCTTCAATCTTCCTCTTTCCATTCCCTGCGTACGCCTCCGTAATCGTGTTTGCTCCTTCTGTCTTGAGCGAGTTATCTCAACACGACAACGAGGGCGAAGTCACGATCCCGATGCAGAGTCTGGATTCAGTGTTTGATCTCAAGTTCAGGGTCAAACCTTGATTCCTTTTCAGAGGCTCTGAGGTTATCCGTTTGGTTGGGTTTATTCATTATCTTTTCCTTTTTTTTTGTATACTATGTGGGATTTATGAAAGGTCGTGAGCGTTGTCTACCTGCTGCTTTGAGGTTAAATGATTTGTGTGGTTGATTATCATGTTGGGATTTTGATAATATGTGATATTTATTAACGCTTGTCGAAACCGGCTTTCAGGTGCCTTTAAAATGTCGGTTATATTTTGGCTTACATATAATCTTCACTTTTCATGGTGTGTGGAATTTATAAATATCTATAAACATTGAGATACTGAATGTTATTAAACTCACTTTAAACTTAGAATCACTAAAAAAATGCGGTATTTAAAAAGCACTTAAATTTTTTTGGCAAGATGTACACCCGAAAATGAAAAGAAACAACTTCACAGGAAAACGTGCTGCGTAAATCTGGACTAAATCTCATCTGATGCCTATCAAAGTTCATGAATAATAAACCCGCGCAGCAAAAGTACCCATGAGATTTGTATACATTACTGCCAGTCAAATGAAGAGACCAGGAGGGAAGATAAAGTTTAAAGTTAAAGTAACCTTGGCGCGCCTGGAGGGACCAACCCGCTGCCATGAACCTCAGGTAGGAACAGAGGTCTAAAAATAGCGCAGTGCTTTACTTGTGTTTGTTTGTAAAGACATAATTAGATTAACTCGAATTAAAGGGATGGTAATTGATAAGATATTAGATTTTAGGGATGGGAATATTGATATTGCAATGATATTCTTTATACTTGACTTGCATTTTGTTTGAATTTATTTCACGACGCGTTGTATATAGAATTGGAAGAGAAAAAAAATAATATGAAAAAAAATCGAGATAAGACAAGAAAAGTAGAAAAGGACAAAAAAAAAAAAAAAAAAAAAAAAAAAATCGAATGATTAGTGTCAATTTTTCACACTGAGACTTCCATACTGAAATGAATAATTCGGCAAGTTATTTTGCATTTGCATATTAATTTAACAATGTCCGGTTCGAAGAAAATTACCAGTATAGTGTTATTCAACTTTATGACTGTGTAACTGTTTAGCTATTCTAAGTGTTCCAAATAGTGGTGTAACTGAGAGAGAGAAAAATAAAACAGTAATACTTTAATGATTAATAAAAAATGCTAATGATACTAAAGATAATGATGGTGGTGGTGAGGATGATGATGTAGATAAAAAATAACAATGATAATAATGACGATGATGACAACACTAACAATCACAATAATCATTTTATTAATTATTACTACGATAACTCATAACTAAGAAAAGCTTTCTCTAAAAAGAAAGAAAGAAAGAAAGAACAACAAAAAATACTTAAAGAAGAAGAAGAAGAAGAAAAAATAATCTAATAATATCTTTTATATCCAATACGGAGAAAATCTTGACACCTTCAGGGTAACTTTTGGTTTTCTTTTGTTTCTCTTCAGACACATTTCAGCTTCATAAGTTCCTTCGTTAAGTGAAGGCATTTGACTGGGATGAGCTTTAAAGAGTAAAAGCTCTTCAGTAACATTGATAAATAAGTTAGCTA
>BOPN01000650.1:328901-331401 GCA_017312705.2 Penaeus japonicus
ATACTATTGTTAAAATTATGATAATCATCATAGTGATAATCATTGTTACTATCGTTATCATAATCATCATTATGATAAGGATGGTTATGATAATTTTTGTTACAATCTTCCTTGTTATTACTATTATCAATTGTCTTATCATTAGTAATATCATCATCATTACCCCTATTACTGTTATCATCATTGTTATTTTCATTATCACCATCGTTATTATCATTACCATACATATCATTATCATTGTCATAAACACTCTCATTCTTGGTATCTTTTTTCTATACTTCTTATCATTTCTCTTATCTTTATCAGCATTCCAACCCTTTATCATAGAAAAGGATTTCCAAAAATGACTGTAAAAATAAAAAGGTTTAACAATCAAATATCTAATAAAAACAAAACATTTTTTTTTCGAACTGAATGGAAAAAATATACACGACGCTGAAGACAAAAGAATGAATGATCTCATACTCTAATAAGATCTTCAGATTCCAGGTTTATCACTTAAAAAAAAAAATCGTCATATCACCCATAACTTGAATATTTCTTGCTGATTTGACTATTAGTAGAATGATAGGAATTCCAAAATATGATATCCCATTTCATACCCTCTCATACCCCTACTTTGAATTTAACGTAATTTTGAGTTCTTTTGCCCATTCGTAATTTTGTAGAATTAATTGTGGTATGTGAAATATTCAGATAATACTTTCACATCAATTTTTTTATGTACTGTGTTTTTTTTTCTTTAACAGAATAGTGTTTATGAATAATGTTATGGGTCAAACACAAAATATATATTACATTTTGAGAATTTGAAAATTCCAATGTGTCAGTTATAGGCTGTAATCTATTATCAATTTTTTTTTTCATTCTTGGCTTCCTTCTCAAGATTGTTACAGACACGTCAATTTCATGCTAAAGGCATAAAATATAGTTGTATTGCTATCATTATTATAATTATCATCATTATTAATATTGCTATCATTACCGTTATTATTATAATTTATCATTACTATTATCATCACCATCATTAATATCATTCTTATCATCATCACAATTCTCTTTATTACTATGATTATCATTATCACAATTATCATTATCATCATTATTACTATAATCATTACTATTATTATCATCATCATTATTATCATCCTCATTATTACTATCATCTTTATCACCACCATCATTATCATCATTGTTGCTGTTACTATCATTATCATCACCATCATTATTTTTTTAGGCTAGAGAGAAAAATTAGGCTGATGAAAAGAGAAGAAAGAGGAAAAATGAAAACAAAAAAGAAGAAATTAACCGAAGAAAGAAAAAAAAAAGAGAGAAAATCATGATTAGGTTCCCAAGGTAGGTAAGTATGTGTATCAAATGTCACATTCTTACTGTCAACCAGATCAGAACGAGCATTGAGTCACTGGCTCGTATAACAGCTGAGTTGAAGTTCTTGAGGGCGTTGGTGCCTCTCATGGGCTTGGCTTGTTTACTGTTCATTTGTTTACATATATACACGCATAGACGTGAATGCACGCACACACACATATATGTGTGTCTATATATATGTACATATATATATGTATATATATATGTATGTATATATAAATATATATATATATATATATATATATATATATATATATATATATATATATATACATAATGATATACGTATATGTATATGTATATGCATATATATGAATGTATATATATATATATATATATATATATATATATATATATATATATATATACAATATATACATACATATATATATATATATATATATATATATATATATATATATATATATATATATATATATATATATATATATATATATATATATATATATATATATATATATATATATATATATATATATATATATATATACATAATGATATACGTATATGTATATGTATACATATATATGAATGTATATATATATATACTACAATATATACATACATACATACATATATATATATATATATATATATATATATATATATATATATATATATATATATATATATATCTGTACAACACACACACACACATTATATGCATATGTACATATACATATATATGTATATACATACATATATATATATGTGTGTATATATATATGTATATATATATATATACATATGTATATATGTATACATAAATATTTATACATGTATATATGTATATATATCATATATGTATATATATATATATATATATATATATATATATATATATATATATATATATATATATATATATATATATATACATACATACATGCATACATATATATATATATATATATATACATACACACACACATTTGTTCACATTACGTCCTTCTAAAAAATCGTTAAATTTTCCTTTTTCCTTTTGAAACATTGCTGAAAATGAGTTATCTATGTTCTCCTCACAAGAAACCATTTATTTTTCTATCTTTCCTTACATCTTGCATAAGTAAGCGTATGTACATGCACTTAA
>BOPN01000650.1:341401-351401 GCA_017312705.2 Penaeus japonicus
AATACGATTAACACCAAAGGTAATGATAGTGATAATAATGATGACAATGATGATGATAATAATGATAATGACGATGATGATGATAATAATGATAATGACGATGATGATGACTAATAATATTGCTACCAATACTATTGTTTTTATCATGATAATTGTTACCAGTATTATATATTCGCGTTAAGTTAATATAAGAAAAATAAATTGAATAGTTTGCATATTATTTGTTGCAGAGCAATAAACACACGCATCAACGCTCCTTCGTCTTCTGCATCATTCTTATTGCTATTTCCACTTGCACTTCTCTCTCCATTGCTGATAGTAGTAGTAGTAGCAGTAGAAGTAGAAGTAGTAATAGTAGTAGTAGTAGTAATAGAAGTAGTAGTATTAGTATTAGTAGTAATAGTAGAAGTAGTAGTAGTAGTAATAGTAGTAGTAGTAGTAGAAGTAGTAGTAGTAATAGTAGTATTAGTTGCAATATCAATGATATCAACATCCTCATCACAATTACTGTTTGTTTTTCGATGGTGTAATTGTTTTCGTTATCGTTATCATAATCATACAATATATATTCAGTCGAGCAATAGCTCACTCAATTCGTGCGAGACGCATTTTTAAAAACTATTTTATCTATTTATTCGCAGTTCTATTGCCGATGCTATTAGTGGTATCGTTCTTGTTATTTTAATGATTTGATTATCAACATCATCATTATCATCATTTTTATCATCATCATACTCATTCGTACTACTCTTATCATTATCATTGTTCCTACTACTATTTCTATTATATTATCTTTATCATTATCATCATCTTTATTACTATCACCATCATTACTACCATTATCTTTATATCGTGTTTCCGTCTCGTTCAATACGCCGTTGATTTTTTTTTTCATTATCATAATCATTAGCAATTGTCAATTTCATTATTGTTATTTTTGTTGTATGGTTGTTAGTATTATCACTATTATAGTTTTTATCATCATCATGATTATTAGCATTGCTCTTACTATTTACAATTCTATCATATCATTATCATCATTATTACTATCACTATTATTAGTGTCATTAACATCATCGTCATCATCATTACCGTTATCAAGTTATTACTGTCATAATTGTTATCATTATTATCGTTTATAATAAGATAATGTCATCATTGTTTCTTTTATTTTCACCATTATTATCATTAATATCATCATTATTATTAATGTTATTATTATTATTATATTCACCATCATCATCATCATCTTATCATCATTTCATTTTCACTATTCTCATGATAATTATCTTTATTGTTGAAGTTTCTCATTATCGTTATAACCATTATCATTATTATTACTGATATTGTTGTCATCACTGTCATTACTATTCTAATCATTCATTATTATTTTTATTATCATGATCATCATACTCATCACTTACGCTATTAATATCATTATCAGTTTCATTGTTATTACTATGACGATCATAATTGTTATTACCATTGTTATGAGGATGACTTTCATTCTGAAATGTTGATTATATATTGGTTGTCGGGCACACACACACACACACACACACACACACACACACACACACACTAACACACTAACAATATTATTCATATTTATTTATTTATACTTATATTCATATTATTTATATCTATGTTTATATCTATGTTTATATCTATTTATTTATATTCATATCTATATTTATGATTATAAATAGCAACAAAAGTAATGGAATTGACAATAGCGCTACTAATGATTATAATAACAACAACAACAAAATCAACGGAGCATGATATAAGGATAAAGATAGTAATAATGGTGATAGTAATAATGATGATGATAATGATAAAGATGATATAATAAAAATAGTAGTAGGATGAACGACAATAGTAGGAGTATTACGAATGATTATGATGAAAAAATGATGATGCTGATAATCATATCATTAAAATAACAATAACGATACCAATGATAATATTGGCAATTGCACAACTAATGATTATAATAACACACACAAAAAATACGGTGTTTTGAAGTAGTCAATAAAAATCGCTACAACAATGATGGACTTGACAATAGCGCTACGAATGATTATAAAACCGAAAAACGAAAAAAAAAATTATCAACAGCGCAGTGAACGAGACGCTCGGAGCATGAGATAAGGATAATGACAATGATGATAACGATGATGCTGTTAATCATACAATTAAAACAACAACAACGATACCAATGATAATATTGAGCAATAATAGCTATGATAAAAAAAAAAATAAATAAAAAAAAAATGTGTTTTGAAGTAGTCGCGAACTCGGGTCACTTGATTTCAAACCTTGCACGAAACTGAGTGAGCTATTGTTGCTCAATTAAAATTAAGTTGCATAGATGAAGGCTTTAATTACCCATTTTCACAAATATACATGCACACACAGACGTTATATTAATATGATATGTTTAAATGATGATGAAGACGAGGAAGAGAAGGATGATAATGATGATGATATCAATAAGAACAGTAATTATAATAAAGATAATGATGATAAAAGCAACTGTATTAATAATGACAATAACAACAAATGTAGCAATGATGATAATGACAATACCTTAGTGATAATTGATAATAATGATAAAACAGTAATAATAATGAGGAAAATGATAACACAAATAATATTAGTTTTATGATAATAAGAAAACAAAAACAATAATGATAATGATAACAACGACGATAAAAAAGGATAATAAATAAATATATATCAATGATAATGATAATGATTATGAAAAAAATAGCTCTCGTGTGTCGGTGTGTGTGTGTGTGTGTGTGTGTGTGTGTGTGTGTGTGTGTGTGTGTGTGTGTGTGTGTGTGTGTGTGTGTGTGTGTGTGTGACAACCAACATATAACCAGCATTTGAGAATGAATGATAATAATGATATTAGCTAAACAATGATAAGGACTGTAATATAGATGATAGTGATGACAATAATTATATCAATCTCATAAAGAATAAATAATGATAATGGCAATAATATACATAAAACTGAGATGGTAAGACGAAATGTATTAAAGATAATAGTGATAATGTGAGATAATAACACAACTAATGTTAATTATATAATGGATAATGATATGAAATAATAAAGACAATATAAATGACAATGGAAATGATTGATGATGAGGATGAAGATGGTGATGATGATGATAATGAGGAGGAGGAGATAGAGAAGGAGGAGGATAATTATGAGGAGGAGGAGGAAGGGGATAACGACGATGATGATCATCATAATGATGATAATGATATAAATGACGATAATAATATTAAAAATGATGATATGTTAATGATAATGATGCTAATGATGATGTTGACAATGAAAATAATAATAATGATGATAATGATAATTATAAAAATAATGATTATGATAACAATAACAACATCGAAAATAACAATGATGGTTATGCGGATGTTGATATCATTGATACTGCAACTACAACTATTACTACTACTACTACCACTACTACTACTACTAGCAGAAATGGAGAAAATATAATAAGAAATAATAAAATCGATGCAAGACAGAAAGACATTGATGTGTCTTTTATTAACTCTGCGAGAAACAATATGCAATCTTTTCACCTTGTGCTTATAACAATGATGGCGTCATTTTGTTACAATTGTGGTGATGATAATCAAAATAGCAATAACTGTAATTGGAAATGGTAATTACGATGATGATTGTAATTATATTGATAGTGATGATAGTAATAATAACGATGGTGATAATGATAATGACATGATAATGGTAAGAGTTGATAGAACCGATAATAATGACAATGCAATGTTAGTAATCATACAATAAAAACAACAACAACAACACAGGTGGAGCGAGAGTTTCAATGATCACATGTTCGATCATATTCATGCATACACAGCCGTTGTATTGATATAATTTATGTTTAAATGATTATGATAATGATGATGATGGTGGTGGTGATGGTGATGTTGAAGATGATAATAAGAATAAAAGCATAATATTGATGTTGCAGTTATGTTAATTATGATGAAAAAGTAAAAAAAAAAAAAAAATTATAAAGGTAATGAAAATGAAAAATGATGAGGATAATGTTGATGATAATAATAAAAAGCATGATAAAGATAATAACAATGATAATGATATCAATAACAATTATAATGATAATGATGATAACAATAATAACATTAATAAAGATGATAATAATGATGAGATCATGCTAATACGCTTAACAACAATGATAATAACGATGATGATAATGTAATAATGATAATGACAAAAATATCGGTAATGAAAGTGATGATATTGATGATAAAGATAATAATGATAATAATAATAAAGGCAACATAAATGAAACTGAAAATAAAACAACAATAACAAAATTAAATAAGCATAAAAGGTAAAAGCAAAATATTCTGATAACAATAACATTAAAAGGAAAACTATGAATAAAATGGCAATATCACTAATAGTAATGATAATGGTAACAAGGGTGATGATAATGGTAGTGAAACATAACAACAATAATGATAATGATAAACATCGATATTAATGATAGTAGTTGTAAAGAGGAAAGTGAAAATGAAATGATAAGATGATGTTAATGATGTTAATGATGATGGTGATGATGATGATAGTGAACATGATAATACTAATATCAATAATAATGATGATAGTAATAATAATGACGATAATGATAATCAAAACAACAACGATGGCATTTTATCACAATTGTGATAATAATGATTACAATTATGACAGTAATAACTGATAATGGAAATGATGATGATGATGTTAATGATACGAATGATCATGATGGTAATAATAATGATTATGATAACAATAATAACAAAATTGCAATAGTAACAATGTTATAGGAAGAACAATGCTAAGGATTATGATGAAAAAATATATAATAGGGATAACGCTAGTATTCATACAATTATAAATAACAACAATAATTACAAAATTCACAATAGCGCTACTAATGATCATAATATAAAAAAAAGTCAGCAACATAGTGAATGAAGGAAAATAATGATATGATGCAAATAGTAATAAGGACATTGCTAATAACTTATCTAAGAGTAATACGAATGATTATGATGATATAAATGGTGATAATGATGATGATATCATATACTCAAACTAACAACAACGATGCCAATAATAACACTGGCAATAACACTACCAATGGTCACAATAACAAAAAATGATAGTAAAAAAAATAAAGGAAAAAAGTGTTTTGAAATAGTCGCGAACTCGGGTCACTTGATTGCAAACCTTGCACGAATTTGAGTGAGCTATTTGTTGCTCAGTTGAATGTGTGTTGCATGAGTGAGAGCTTTATTGATCACATTTTCAAATATATACATGCAAAAACAGACGTAATATTATTTCATTAATGTTTGAATGATAATAATGATGATGATTGATGATGATAATGATAATGATGGTAATGATAACGTTGATAATAATAAAAGAATATCGGATGTGATAACAACAAAAGTAACAACAATAACAACAATCATCATGATGATAAAGATAATGATAAGAATGATGGTGATGTTGATGGTGAGATCATTGATACTGCAACTACCATTGCTAGCAATGAAGAGAGATTTTTTCTTAATGATCCTAATGATAATGATAGTACTAATAATGATTATGATAACGATAATGTTGATGATATGATAGAACTGTAATAGTAACAATGGTCATAGTAAGAGCAATGCTAATAAATATGATGATGAAAAAAATATGATAGTGATAATACTAATTATATAAGCATGATATAAGGATAATGATAATAATGATGAAGATGGTAACGATAATGATGATAGGATAGAAATAGTAGTGGGAACAATGACATAATAGGAGTTATGCGAACGATTATGTTAATAGAAATTATGATAGTGGTGATGCTGATAATCATGTGATTAAAACAACAACAACGATACCAATGATAATATTGGCAATTGCACTACTAATGACTATGATAAAAAAAAAAAAAAAACTGTTATGAAGTAGTCGCGAACTCGGGTCACTTGATTACAAACCTTGAACGAAACTGAGTGAGCTATTATTGCTCTATTGAATTAATGATGCATGAATGAAGGCTTTGATTATCACATTTCCAAATATATACATGCAAAAACAGACGTTATATCAAACATCATTAATGTTTGAATGATAATGTTATTGATGATGATGATGATTATGATGATGGTGATAATGGTATGGTGATGATGATGATAATGGTGGTGGTAATAATAATACCAGCATTTTAGAATGAAAGCCATCCTCATAACAACAGTAATAACAATCATGATCATCATAGTAATAACAATGAAACTGATAATGATATTAATAGCGTAAATGATGAGTATGATAATAATGATATTGGCATAACAATGATAATGATTGTAATATAAATGTTAGTGATGACAACAATAATTATATCAACCTCATAAAGAATAATGATAACAATAATCATGATAATGATAATGGCAATAATATACATAAAACTGAGATGGTAAGACGAAACGTGTTAAAGATAACAATAGTGATAATATGGAGGATGGTCATTTTAATGATGATAATGATAATAACAGAGATAATAACACAACTAATGTTAATCATATAGTGGATAATGATATGAAATAATTAAGACAATATAAATGATAATGGAAATGAATGATGATGAGGATGAAAATGGTGATGATGATGATGATGGTATGAGGATGATAGAGAAGGAGGAGGATAATTATAATGATGAGTAGGAGGGCGAGCAGGAGAAGGATGATGATGATGGGGAGGAGGAGGAGAAAGAGGAGGAAGTGGATAATGACGATGATGATAATCATCATAATGATGATAATGATATAAATGCCGATAATAATATTAAAAATGATACTAATAATGCCAATAATGATGCTAACAATATAAATGATAATGATAATGTTATTGATAATGATAATATGATGATAAAAATGATGATTATGATAATGCTAATGGACAAAATAACAACAACATCGAAAATAACAATGATGGTGATGCGGATGTTGATATCATTGATACTGCAACTACTACTACTACTACTACTACTACTACTACTACTACTACTACTACTAGCAGCAGTGGAGAGAGAAGTGCAAGTGGAAATAGCAATAAGAATGATGCAGAAGACGAAGGGGCGTTGATGCGTGTGTTTATTGCTCTGCAACAAACAGTATGCAATCTATTCAATTTATTTTCCTCATATCAACTTAACGCGAATATACGATACTAGTAACGATTATCATAATAAAAACAATAGTAGTAACAATAATTGGTCATCATCATCATTATCATCATCATCATTATCAATATTATCATCATCATTATCATCATTATTATTATCATTATCATATCTCATTGGTGTTAACCTTATTAGTGTGATCTTATCATAATAATCTGTTACACATCACATTATTATTGTCATCATCATTATCATTATTGTGATTGTTATCTTTAGCATTGTTATTGTTATTATGATTATCATTATTACGGCTATTATTATCATCATTATCATTATCTCCATTATTGTCATTACCTCTATAATTCATGTTTTTGTTTTACTTTTTCTTCATCATAATTACCATTATTGCACTATCAATAATATGTTTTTTATGCTTATCATTACCATCAACAATATCATCATCATCCTCATAATCATCATCATTATCATCATCCCCCTCCTCCTCCTCCTCCTCATCATCATCATCATCATCATCCTCATAATCATCATCCCCCTCCTCCTCATCCCCCTCCTCCTCATCATCATCATCATCATCATCATCCTTCTCCTCCTCGTCCTCCTACCCATAATCATCATCACCATTATTCTCCTTCTTCTCAATCTCCTACTCCTCACCATCATCATTATCATCCTCCTTCTCGTCCTCCTACTAATCATCATCCTCATAATCATCATCCTTCTCCTTTTCGTCTTCCTAATTATAATCATCATCATAATTATCCTCCTCCTCATCATCATCATCATCATTATCATAATTATCCTCCTCCTCCTCATCATCATCATCATAATCATCATCATTATCATCCTCCTCCTCATCATCATCATCATAATCATCATCATTATCATCCTCCTTCTCCTCGTCCTCCTCCTTATCATCATCATCATCACGATCTTCATCCTCATGCGAGACTTCAAGTGCTCCGAGTTCGCATCTGCTACAAAACATTTTTGTTGTTGTTGCTGTTGTTATTGTAGTCATTGTCAATATCACTACTAATGATTATAATAATGATAATAATAATAATAATAATGATAAAATGATGATGATAATAATAATAATAATAATAAAAATGATAACAAGAACAACAACAACAATAATATTAATAATAATAATGATAATAATTATAATAATAATAATGATGATGATAATAATAATAATGATAATAATAATAATAATAATAATAATAATAGTAATAATAATAATGATAATAATAGTAATAATAATAATAATAATAATAATAATGATAATAATGATGATAATAATAATGATAATGATAATAATGATAATAATAATGATAACAACAACAACAACAATAATAATAATAATAATGATAATGATAATAATAATAATGATAATAATAATAATAATAATAATAATAATAATAATAATAATAATAATAATAATAATAATAATGATAATAATAATAATAATAATAATAATAATGATAATGATGATATTAATAATAATGATAATAATGATAATAAAAAAAAAAATCAACTGCGTAATGAATGAGACGTGAACTCGGAACATGATATAAGGATAATGATAATGATGATGCTAATCATCATACAATTAAAAAGATAACGATACCAATGATAATGTTAGCAACAGCACTACTAATGACAATGAAAAAAAAAAATGTGTTTTGAAGTAGTCGCGAACTCGGGTCACTTGATTACAAACCTTGTACGAAACTGACTGAGCTATTATTGCTCAATTAATTAATGGTGCATGAATGAAGGCTTTCATTATCACATTTTCAAATTTAGGAATACACACAGAAACAGTAATATATTACTATCATTGATGTTTAAATGATGATAATGTTTATGATGATGATGGTGATGATGATGATGACGAGAAAGAGAAGGAAGAAGAGGAGGATGATAATGGTGATGATGATAATGATGGTAAAAAGAATTAAAAAAAACATTATTGATGGTGAAATAATAGTAATTATAATGACAAAATGAAAATAATGATGGTAATGACAATGATAAGCATAACAACGGTAATGACGATATCAATAATAATGATAATGATAAACATCAATGATAATGACAACTATCATAATGAGAATAGTGAAAATGAAATGATGATACGGTGATGATGATTATGAGGATAATGATGATGGTGCTGATGATGATAGTGAACATGATGATAATATCAATAATAATGATGATAGTAATAATAATGATAATAATGATAAAGCAACAACAATGACATTATTTTATCACAGTTATGATAATAATGATTACAATTATGACAGTAATAACTGATCATGGAAATGATGATGACGATGAAGATGTTAATGATACTAATGATAATGATGGTAATAATAATGATTATGATAACGATAATGATGATAAGATAGAATTGTAATAATAACAATGTTATAGTAAGAGCAATGCTAATAGTGATGATGATAATAATTATGAAAATAATAGTAGTAAGAACAATGATAATAATAATAAGAGTAATACAAATAATCTTGATGATGAAAATGATGATAATGATGATGATAATCATATAATTAAAATAACAAGTTACCAATAAAAACATTGACAATAACAAAAAATGATAATTGTGATGAAAAAAACAAAAAAACAGTGAGGACATCAGTATCAGTTGAAGAATCAGTAATAATAACAATAAGAAAAAAACAATCATAAGAGGAATGATGATA
>BOPN01000650.1:361401-368901 GCA_017312705.2 Penaeus japonicus
GCGTCCGTCCGGATAGGCTGTCTATAGGTGATTGCGGTCTCATCTGGGCTGTTACTACGCATTCCGGGGACACGACTGATGCCCTTTTTTATTTTTTTTATTTATTTATTTTTTCGTCCAAACATCCGCCCCGCATTAAGGTAACGGAGGCTTGGTGGCGAAGTCGCTTTAATTAATTTTTTTTTTCTATGCAGTGATTGATTCGTTGAGGTATTTCATCCTTCATGATAGTGAAAGTCCTATCCTATCGATATAGAATAATTAAATTGAAGGAAATGAAGAAAGCAAGGAAGAGGTAGATCAATTGATAGGTATGTAGACAAATAGATAGGCAGATATATATACATACATATACATACATACATATATACATGAATACATGTATACATATATATATATATATATATATATTTGTATATATGTATATATATCTATCTATATTATATATAAGTACACACACACACACACACACACACACACACACACATATATATATATATATATATATATATATATATATATATATATATATATATATATATATATAGAGAGAGAGAGAGAGAGAGAGAGAGAGAGAGAGAGAGAGAGAGAAATAAAGGGTAAGTGCAAGAGAGCGAAAAAAAAAAAGCCTCCAGTTATGCCTAAACCGAAGCATAAAATACCAAAGCCAGACATTACGTGTGAGCACAATGACACAAGCAGTGCACGTGGCAGGCATCAACACAGCTGAGATCTTGGATGCGTGAGAACGTGAGAAAGGGAAATGGGCGGGGGTAAGGGGGGGGGGGATGCCGGGGATTCCCTTACTTGTGGCTTGTGACTTGTAACTTGTGGATCATGACTCACCCCTTCCCTCTCCCCCTCCCTCCTCCCACGTCTTCAATCAATTAAAGTACGTGTGTGTGCACGCGAGTGAATGTTTGAATCTAGAAAGTAGCAATGACGGCACCTGCCCGCTGCATGATGCAACATCTCGACATCTAAACTCTCGTGGTAACAAGTTGAAGGCAGGGGTAACTTAGACACAATGTTTCCGGGGCTTCGTGCATGGCACCACGTGTAACGTTCGAGCAATGCAACGTCCAAGCAACTCCTAAACAACACACGTTCACGCACACACGCGTATAAAATAATATCCGGTTCACTTCTTGCAACTCGACGGGGAAAGTCCCAGTCCTTCCCTGTGCGACTCGGGGGGGTCGCCGCTGCCATCTACCGCTTCATCAAAGGTCCCATTATTCCCAAACCTTTTCTCGTTACCGAAGGCCTTCCGACGATTCCAGAAGCCGCCTTGGAGTCCTAGCTCCCTTCCTAGCCTATAGCCCCGACGGCGCCCCCGCCCCCCGACCCGCCCCCCCTCTTCCCACAACGAAATTCTTCCGAAGGACCTCAGGATGGGGAGGCGGAGTCGCGGGCAGGGGGCGCTATTTAAGCCCCGACGCGTCCGACCGCCAGCAGAGTTCACTCAGCCTCGGCACGGGACAGCACGCGGGCCCTCCAGACGTCCGTCACTAAACCTACCTCCCAATTCATTGCTCGTACCTACACTTGTGGATTCCGGAGAGTGAGGGTGTGAAGTCAATAGTGGACGAAAAGAAACAAAAGAGAGAGAGAGAGTAACTAAAAATCAGTTCAGAAAGAGTGAATTCCTCGACATTCAGTGATTAACAACATTCCTTTGATGTCAACTTCTGTGGTGAAAAGCATGGCAACGACAGGTCAACGCGGCGACAAAGGTGAGTGTTCGGATTACATTTTTCAGGACGGTTTACATTTTATTTTGATAGTGGTGGTGGGGGGGGGGGGGGAGATATTAAACATTATTTCATATCATTTCATAGGCAACCGCGAAAGAAAAAAATCCACTGCTCTTGTTAATAATTCAGACTCTCATTCCTATTAAGATTTTTCGAGATATCTAATCCAAAATGTCACAAAAATTAGGACGTTAATAGTTGTGAAAGTCTTGGCAAGGCTACGAGACCCTCCATACCCCAAGCGACGTCTCTGGAAGCCGGTTTACCTGTGATCTCCCTCGTTCAAGAGGCCGTTCACGTACATGGAATATATTTTCGCTATTCCTGATGCATGCTGATCATATGTGTATCAAATAACGCTATAAAACACACACACACACACACACACACACACACACACAATACACAAACAAACAACACACACAGACACACACACACACACACACAGTACACAACATGTATTGACATCTCCCTGAGGATAGATATTTACGACCCAGACCAAGGCTAGACCGCAAAGCATCCTAACCTTAGCCTCAGGCACGGACCAAAGGCATACCAGTCAGATCCAGTCGAAAATATCCTTTTCTTTTCCGTAGTAGATCATTGGCTTAATGCAAACTAGAATTAACGTAAAACTGTGCATTAAAGCAACAAGAAATTATTTCCAAAGGGTAGGTATATCAATCTGATATCCTTATATGAATTTGATACCTTACTGCGTACTATTCTCAAGGCCACTCTAGCGGAGGTGCCTCCCCCCCCCCCCCACTCTGCCGCTAGGATATATCCCTGCCAGCCTTTTCTGAAAGAGAGAGAGAGAGAGAGAGAGAGAGAGAGAGAGAGAGAGAGAGAGTGTGTGTGTGTGTGTGTGTGTGTGTGTGTGTGTGTGTGTGTGTGTGTGTGTGTGTGTGTGTGTGTGTGTGTGTGTGTTTCTTGTTACCCAAATCAGAGTAAACAACCGTTTCATGGCCAGAAGTATGTTCTTCAACTTCTTTAAGGATATAAACAAGGTCTGGTCTGTTTAGCAGTATATCTAAACATTTATAAACACAGCCTCTTCTGGTGATGATCCAGAAGAGACAGATGGGAAGAGAGAGAGAGAGAGAGAGAGAAAGAAAGGAAAACGAAGGAAGTGTTACATAATAAATTCCGCACAGCGACTGAACTCTTTCCTTACATAATAAACAGACGTTGCAGATGGAGCCTTGAGGGAGGGAGGGGAGTGGAGGGGAGGGGGGGAAATAACGGGGAGAAGGAAAGAAAAAAGAAAAATGGATTGGAGGATAACGAATAAAAATATGAAGAAAAGAGAGAGACGAGGAGAATTAGTTTGATGATAACAATACATAACGAAAATGCTAGTAACAATAATGATAATAATTGTAATGATAATGATAATTTACAAAGTATTAAAAATTATATCCTTAATGATAAATTTATAAACAACAATAACAATTATAATACAGAGACTATCAAATAGAACAATCACGAGTATTTACACTACGAATGAATATCAGAATTAGGAGATTAAAGAAAATAATCTAAAACTCAAGAATATTGAATGAAAAGAATCCGCAGACTATCTCTCCTATGTCCGCCTCTCTCCTTGACCTTTCAGAAATAGCAAACAGTTGAACAGCTGTGAAATGCGTCGGGAATGTGCCCCGTTTTCTGACATTTCCCACGCTTATGCGAAGGATGTATATATATGTATATGTTGTTACGTTTACTCGGTCATTAGGTGGTTTTATTGATTGGTTTGGATATCGTTTGTATTTAGTTTTTTTTTCGTCGTATTCCAACGGTGCATATGAATATGTAATATATATATATATATATATATATATATATATATATATATATATATATATATGCAGTAGGTCATTCTATATATAAAAACACAAAATGTACATTTTGTAAAAAAAAAGATAAAAAAAAAAACTTTCTGTAATTAAGTATAAATGACCCAATAATTATACCCGATGTCCTTGTATTTTATGTTCGCTGATAAAAGAAACAGCGTCTGACCTCTCATGACCTCCTTGACTCTACAGGTGGTGGCCGGGTGATGTTTGGTGTAGCCGGGGTGATCCTGGCTGCGTCATTTCTCTTCATGCGCACGCCCGTGCATGAAACTCCATCTCCTGCACCGACAGAGGCTGTTATCGGTAAGTATTTTTTTTTTTTTTATATCTCTCTCGTTATTATCTGAACTGTAGATAACTCTCACGAGTTTTGTTTTCATTTGTTTAATATTTCTTGATGTTATGTGATGAAATATGATTTTAAAAAATGGTATGTTTATTTCCCCTAGACTATGATCCCTGTTGCGCGTACCCTTGCGAGAACCAAGGTATCTGCTTGTCCGAGGGCAACCGAAACTACACTTGCGACTGCACCGGCACAGGGTACTATGGAAGCAACTGTGAAATACGTAAGTAGAATTTCATCTTGCCTTGAAATATCTATCGTAAGAGAAGAGTATTCACGTATAAAATGAAAATAAAAATAAAAAGGTTAATGAAATACGTATAAAACACCTCCTTCTCTCTGCAGCTACTTGGTCGACGATGATAAAGACGAAACTGAAGCCAGACCCTGAATGGCTACACACATTCCTCACGTCTAACAGCTGGCTATGGGCAATCCTGAACCGCATTCCTTTTATCCACAAGCGACTGATGACTTACGTCTATCTTTGTAAGTACAGTTCAGACGAACACCAGCAAACAGCATGTGAGATAATAGATGTAACAGTCATACTATAGTAACAGCATATCTTTCCTATGCCACTAATGTTTTGAACCAATTCTAATGACGAAGTATTGAATTGGATTCATAAAAATATCATCAGCAATTGGTATAAATATTGAATTTATGATCTTCCTATCTGTAGCTCGTGGAGATATGGTGGATTCTCCCCCTACCTACGAGAGCGACCATTCCTACATCACACTGAACGCATACTTCAACGAGAGCTACTACGCCCGCACCCTCCCGCCCGTCCCTGAACATTGCCCCACGCCCATGGGTGTCAAAGGTGAGTGTCTTATTTGCATGTTGTCTCCTTGAGCTTCGTGTGTGATTCGGTTTACTTGGACGAAACGTTCTGCTCCGTTCTGAATGTGATAGTCGTTGGGGTTGAGCGAATTACGAATAAAAGGGGGGGGGGGGGGGAAATAAGTCATAATAAAGCTGAAGAAAGAGCGAAAGAAAAAAAAAAATCTAAACTTCAATTAGGTAACGTAAAGCTAAAAAAAAGAAAAAAGGAAAAGAAACCCCAACCTAACTCCCCTCATTCGCAGGCCCTAAGGAGTACCCAGACGTGGACGAACTCATCAAGAAAGTATTCATGAGGCGAGAGTTCATCCCCGAACCTCATGACACCAACGTGCTGTTCCAGTACTACGCTCAGCATTTCACTCACCAGTTCTTCAGGACCGACTACAAGAAGGGACCTCAACTCACCAAAGGAACTGGCGGTGTAAGTCTAGACTGCCTTCCTGTTGCTATCTCGTTCCCGTCATTGTATTCTAATGAAAGGACGGTGTTTCTGTTGCTTTATTATTGTTATTTTTATCATTTGTAGTAGTAGTAGTAGTAGTAGTAATAGCAGTAGTAGTAATGAAAGTAGTAGTAATATTACTTTCAGTAGAAACCATTGACAGATAACACGATCTTCGGCGAGTATACATACCGATCTAAACCAAACTTCCTCCCTCAGGTCGACGTCTCAAACATCTATGGACTCACTGAACAGGACCGCCGCGCACTCAGGTCAGGCGTAGACGGCAAATTGCGCACTCAGGTGAGTTGGATCTCTGAGAACATTGTTTTGTTTTGTTTTCGAAAACTCGTCATACCAAACAGGTTCTCTAGACACGAATTCTTATCTGTTAGCGGGTGGACGGGTGTTTCCAAGCGCCCAAGGGAATGCATTGTCATGTGTATTAAGATTCAAAATCTTATGTCATCTGTATTCAAATTCAAGTCCTTGATTTGTGTTGTTATGCACGAGGACTTGGTTTTTGTTATATGTTATCAGATTCAAAATAACCTTTTTGGTTTTCGGCATTGCATCAGTACTTTTCCAAAGACCATTTTCATTATATTTATTCTTTTAATTTTTTTTTTCTCGCAACTACTAATTTCTTCGATTTCCCTTCAACAGAAGATCAACGGCGAGGACTTCCCACCCTACCTCAAGGACGTCCCCGGGATCTCCATGGACTACCCTCCTCACATTCCCATTCCCGAGAACGGGAAATTCGCCCTCGGCCACCCCTTCTTCGCCCTCCTCCCCGGTCTCTTCGTAAGTAGTTTGGTTTTTGATTTTTGAAAATTGGTTTTGAGGATTATTGCAGATTTATTGTGTTTGTTTGTTAGTTAGTTTGTTTGTTTGTTGAAGCAGTTCAGTATTTTTTAGTGTTGGTTTTCTCGTAATTATTTATTTATCTATTTTTTTTGTATTCTTGTACCGTTGAATTCATCACACGCACCAAAGAAAAACACAAAAATCACTCCCCGCAAACTAACAAATCTTATTTCCCTTTTTAGGCCTATGCTACGATTTGGGTTCGCGAACACAACCGCGTGTGCGACGAGCTAGTGAAGCTGCATCCCAGCTGGGATGACGAGAGGATCTACCATACTGCTCGCCTTATCATTGTCGGTGAGTCATTAGATATCATTCCCATAGATAATAGATTAATTGTTAATGGATGGATTGATTAACGGATTATAGGATAACAATCTTTACTAATTGTCTGTCTTTCTGTTGCTTATAGGCGAAGTTATCAAGATCACCATTGAGGATTACGTGCAGCACCTGAGCCAATACAAGCTGAAGTTGACCTTTGAACCCGAGTTGACACACGGCACTCGCTTCCAGTACCACAACCGCATCCACGCCGAGTTCAACCACTTGTACCACTGGCATCCACTTATTCCCGATAGCCTCAATGTAAGTTTTCGCTGTTGTTATTGTTGTTGCTGGTGATATTGTTGTCATTATTTTTCTACTACTACTATTATTATTATTATTATAATTATTGACATTATCATTATTGTTAGTAGTAGTATTAATAGTAATATTTATGATGCTAGTAGCAGAACAGCAGTAGTTGTATTATCAATGTGGTGATATATACATGACCGATTTTTTCAAGACATTATGTTTATTTTATAATTTCTTCTTCTGCAGGTGAGCGGGACCGACTACGCCATCATGGACATGGCTTACTCCACGGCGCCTGTGTTCAAGCACGGTCTGGACGAGTTCATCCACGCAATGGTCAACAGCAGAGCAGGCGCTGTGAGTATTGAGACTCCTTTCACGGGCGCGAATAGAAATTGACAGTATGGAATCATATTACTGGAAAAAATAACAATTATGCAAAATGTTTACCTACTTAATCGATACACGTCTGGTTGTAATTAGTACTTATAATTGTTTTGATTTTTTTCTTCAGCTAACGAACAGGAACCACGCCCAGGTACTGTACCCCGTGCTCAAGAAGGTCCTTGAGAATGGGCGTGAGTTGAGGTTCCAGGGCGTGAACGCCTACCGCCGGCGCTTCGGAATGGTGCCTTTCACGAGCTTCGAGGACATGACAGGAGAAACCGAACTGGCTGCCATCCTGGAGGAGTTGTATGGAGACATCGACGCTGTGGAATACTATGTTGGTGAGTATTCGACGGTTCTTTTTCTCTTGTATAAAGAGGAGAATGGGTTCTCTCACCT
>BOPN01000651.1:25000-30000 GCA_017312705.2 Penaeus japonicus
ATGGACAATGGTGGAAGCAGGCGCCAAATGGAAACAAAGCATCACCTCAGGAGAAACCTGAAGTTGTTGCCCTGTTACGCCTCGAAGAATCTTAGTCGAAGTTTTGTGCTGTAGCTTACTCTGGGGACTTATCATGTCCCACGAGAAGCCGTCCTGGTGATACTGGGGATGTTAGAATGACTATCTGAGGCGTCACCACGTCTCTCCGAGAGCTTCGCCTTGCTGGCCGTTCTGAAAGGATCACTGTCTAGCCATGTGCCCAGACCTTTGACATCTGAAGCAGGTTAAGACTCTGGAAGGATATGGCCTGTTCCCAGCAGAAGCCATTGCTAATGTTGCTCGGCACTCAGAGGTGTTGTGAGTGGCTGTTAGGTGGAAGCTGCACCAAAGATTATGGGATAGGGCTGACTGTGTCATCTTCATCCTCTCCATCTGTGCAGCTATAGGGCAGGTATGCAAGTTCCTAGCTCTGGGTAGACGTTCAGGATAATGACGGTGGTCGTAGTCGTCATCTAAGGAAAACTCATTAGGGGACTGGTGCCTAATTCCATTCCAGTTCCAAATTCTTTGGGCAGCTTCTTCAAGCTGCATAGGCGAGCAGTCATCCTTGGGAGCCAAGAAGTCCCTGAGCCATGATGGAATGCCCGAGAGAAAAAGCCGACGAAAGAGCTCTGACGGATCACCTATAGCCTCTTTGTGGTCATGATTCTCTTGATACACGTACTTCAAGATGCAAATAGAAGTCCATAGGACCCTGCATCGAAGTCATCTGGTTATCATAAAGAACCTTAAAGTAGTCTGCCGAAGTGTAGGTTCTTCTAAACTTGGTTCGTAGTGAGGCCTTAAATATTTCCCAGGCACGTAAGTAGTCAAACAGGGGCGAGCTTATTATTAATTCTACTGGACCTCTACAATTCATTCATGCAGCCTGGATGAAGGCCTCATCGGTAGGTAGCTTGACAAGGTTTTCAATCGAGCGAGTCCAACCCTCTACATCTTGGTTCCTTTTCAGCAGTTGTGATGCCGAAGTATCTCCCTTGAAATGAGGAACCAATTCCCTGGCCACAACATATGAGACAGCTGGAGTAGGGAGCCTGGATGCAGAACCAAACCATTCTTCAGGCAATGGTTGTTGTGTCCTCTGATGTACATGAGGCTTAACACACACTGGGAAGCCCTGAGATCGTGGTTCTGGAAGAAGCTGAGTAGTGGTCTGCCTCTGAAATTGCATTACATCCTCTCCAGAAAAGCGTGACTGCGGGTCTGGTGGCTGTGCAGCACTCTTGTCCCGATTTTGTTGCCGCTATCTTTCAAGTTCTTGCTCACGTTCAGCTAACTGCCGGTGTAAGCTCTCTATCTCTTCATCACGCTAGGCACTAGCGTGAGATCCTTGGGGCTGGTGAACCTCGACTTCAGCTTCCATCTCCCTTGGTCGAGATCTCACTTCTTCCTTCCTGACAAGTCGTTCATTAAATTGCCATTTTTGTGCCCTCACTTAGCTCAGCCCATTGGACAAGGCTTCGATCTTATTGAGAATTTGGGCCAACACAGTCACTTCACCCTCCATAGTCCTCACAACTCGCACTTTCGGGAAGCTGATCGACAGACCCAGATAAAACTGCTACTGGGGATCGGTTTCAGGAACTAGGGTGGCTGGATGACTATAAATTCCTATGAAGTTCCAATCTGCTACGAGGCATACTTCAAACTTGGTACAACACAGCCAAGAAGCAACTTTGACGTTCTCTTATAATCGTTAATAGCAATGACCACTGTTCATTAATCACTTAGTTTGCTTCACGAGCACTTAGCACTGACCACGAAACCCCCCCTGCACTGCCTTTGAACTCTGTTCACTATTCAGACTCGTTTTCTTGTTCACAAACCTTTTATTACACTGTTCACTGTTATTGCATTGGTATATCTCAAATCACTGCACTGTTCACAAATCACTGTATGATCCAGGGACCTGTTACATAAACATAAGTAGAGATATATAGAAGAAAATCCATTAAGAGTCCCTGAAGCTTATGAGAGCCACAGAATCAATCTAGCTGGGCGAGCGAGTATTAGCGATACAAATCTAACTTTGTATAAGGGTATGATTAGGCTTTAAAAAAAAAATCTGCTCTGAAAAATATACTAAAATGAATCTGTAAATAAAAGCGCAAAACAAAAACAGTGGCTCTCCTAAGGTTCCCGAAGGATATTACAACACTACATGCATAACATAACCTGGCAGGAAATAGCTGTTGTGTTGGACGTTCTCAGCCGACAAGGAACTTGTGATATTATTCAAATAAACGCTCAAAAAGGGTACATCTCCACTGCTAACCACCAAATATGTAAGGTTACACTGTCTATACTGTAGAGCCCGACTTGGCAACAATTTGTGGAGCAAACTGAAGCCTCCCGTGATGAGGGAATGGCCTAGGGAACACAAGATGAAGCAAAGATCAACATATTATAAAAAAAAAAAAAAAAATGACGCAAAAAGAAAAAAGGAAAAACTGAGGTCTTAAACATGAAATGGAAAGCCGAATCCTGAAGGGTTTCGGTGTAAAATCCAGCCAAAAGACTTGAAAACAATAAAAAAAAAAAAAAAAAATAGAAAGACAACGTCTAGCAAATGACTTAGGCAAGTAACAGGAAGTCTGCTCAATACAACCTTTGTTCTGGTATCGTCTCAGGCTGAAGTATATCCAGAGGGGGTAACGCAAACACGGTTCCAGACAGATCTCTCATTTCTTGTTGTTGTTTGTTTGTTGGATTTATTGGCTATCAACCACCGGCACATGCCAAGGTCATTAAACCAATGGTTCCATTTTATCTTACCAATCTATTGAAGGTCATACAGTTTTGTCTCACTTAGAAAAGTGATTACTTTTTGGATAATTCTTTCATTATCTAGTACTATGTTTATAATATTGTTTTTTTATATAAAAGTATCTTTTTTAATTTTCTCTTTGTTCGTCGTAAATTGGGCATGATATGAGGATGTGATCTATGGTGAGGTTTCGGTTGCAATAATGGCATTGTGGAGGGAATTTTTTTCTATATAGGGAGTAAGGTGTATATCGTGTGGCACTGACCCTTATTCGGGCCATTACCACCCTTCTACTTTTTCTGTTGGCTATTTCCCACGGTTCTATTTTAGTTTTGTATATTGTAATGGGAAGGCTGGGTCACTCACTCTGCCACAGGAGATGGATTTGTGCTTTTGTAATGGAAAGAAAACACCTGGGATTTGTGCGGACTATACTTAGCTCCAGATTACCAGTTGACCCGGCTAATTTGTCAGCCTGTTCATTGCCATGGATACCCGAGTGTCCAGGTACCCATATCAGCTTGATTGATTTATTGGCACTATGTAGTTTACGAATGACATTACCCTGTAATTCATATTTTGTAGTTTCTAAGGATCTAATAGCTTTAAGTGAACTTAGTGAGTCTGAAAATATGAATATTCTATCGTGGGTCGTTGATAGGGCAAAATCTAAAGCTTTGTCTATTGCAAAAAAGTTTAGCAAGAAAGATCGATGTATGATTCGGCAGTTTGAATATCAACTGGCATTCAGTCGACCATACACCCGCACCCACACATTCGTCTGTCTTGGAGCCGTCGCTATAAAGATGAAAAAGGAAAGATGTTTTATAATGATCTCTCTGAACCGGTGGCGTACCTCTTTGGCTGATGGTAACCAATCCACCTCGACTGTAAAGGTGGGCGTCTCCCACGGCGCAATACTTGATTGAACCAGGGTATCGATGGTGGAGAGATCTATATCGACTTTATCTATGAGGTCATGGAGACTACTGTCACTGCCCTGCGAGCTCAGTAGTCAACATAAGACATTCTCGTTAGGGTGACGGGGCTGTCGGGCTACTTTTGCGGCATAGGTCAGCATTAGCTGGCCGCATCTAAGACGGAGGGGAGGTACGTCGGACTCTTCCTCTAGTGCACTTTATGGCAAGCATTCTGCACAACATTCAGTCCTTTCAGAGTTGAGCTCGCTGCCGAGCCATACACGATTGACCCATAATCTACTTTAGACCTAATCAGGGATTTATATAACATTAGTAAAGACTTTCTAACAGCTCCCCATTTGTGTCTAGAAATGCACTTAAATAAATCGAGTGTTTTTTGACATTTATTCTTTAACTGACTAATGTGGTCTTTCCAATTTAGTCTACTATCGAAGAGTAGACCAAGAAATCTTCCAGAATTTTGAATAGATATTGGGTGTTTGTTTAGAGTTAGCCTGATGGTGGGTTCCCTCCTGTGGGTAAAAATACGCCAAAACTTTTTCTTATGGAAAACTTAAAACCCCACTGGAGGCCCCAGTGCCACTTGGATCTGATTTGCCGAGAACTCTGCATTACTGCTGGAGTGCCATAGTACACATTGATTGGCATACAGTGAGTATTCAAGATTCCGAGAAGATGGTAAAATGTCATTTATTACACATAAGAATAATGTTTGTAACAAGACACTTGCTTGTGTGGCCCCGTTTACCTGGACAAAAATGTCCGAAAAAGTGACATTGTCAGAAAATAATTCGACAGAGAAAGTTCTGTCAGATTTGAATTTTTTATTAAAACAAGACAAGTTTCCATGTAACCCGAAAGCATAAAGTTTTCTGAGTAGGCCATATCGCCATGTCATGTCGTAGGCTTTTTCTATATCTGAGAATACTGAAATTAAAAATTGTTTTTTTTTTGGCAAATGCCTCATGAAAGTGATTTTCCAGTTTTACTAGCTGATCGAGAGTTTGATGTACCTTTCGGAATCCGCACTGCTCGTCAACTAGCATATTTCTGGAATTTAAAAAATGCAATAGCCTACTATTAACAATTCTTTCCATGACCTTGCATAAGCATCTGGTCAACGCAATTGAGCATAAGAAATGGCGGATCTGAGATTACCCCCTCCTTTCAATATGGGAATGATGTGGGCAAAGTGCCATGAATTTGGAAAGGTCAGGCTTCTCCAAATATCA
>BOPN01000651.1:84690-87190 GCA_017312705.2 Penaeus japonicus
TCAAGCTCGGGGAGTGACCTCCGTCCTCGCCTCCGTGTGACCTGGTGTGGGCTCGGGTGTCGCACTTGACCTCCATTCGCGTCTCCTCGATGTTCGTGATGTTGCATTCCTTCAGCGGCTCCGGAGGCTCTGTGGAGAACGAGAGGAAGAGGTGAATGGAGAGAGAGAGAGCGAAAGAGATAATGGTAGGGATGGGTATCAGACAAGGTAAGCAGACACAGAGACGGACAGAAAGAGTGAAAATAACATCTAAACATCCTGGCAGGCAGAGAAAGAGAGAGAAAACGGATGCCATTCAGACATTCACACAGACAGAAAGCGAGTGACTGTCATACGTCCATTTAGATATGGTGTAACCGCAATACATCCATCCATAAATAAAATGACATCCGTTCGCCCGGATATACATACAGAAAGAAAATGAGGAATAAACATCCAAACAGTCTCGAAAGACAGCCATTCATCCACACACAGAGATTAAAATCCATCCATCCATTTATCTACCCAAAGTGATATTCATCCATCTATCCATTTATCCGGACAGAGTATTATTCATCCATCCGTTAATCCAGAGTAATTTTCACCCAGTCTATCTATCCATCCACTCAAACAGACAGACAGACAGACAGCGAAAGCCTCTCAGCCCATAAAGTCACACAAGGGAGGCATCCCGGCACACAGAAGCACTTCATTAAGCCAATGTTATGAGGCGCAACGTGACTAATACCTCGAACCATCCCAGGGAGGTTTGCCTGACACGCTACCTGACAGTATTTAAGTAGAATGTTCACTTTACGTCCCTTGAATGAATTGAAAATGATTCCTTTTGGACAGCTGGCAATGGCCAAATGGAAAGTCATGGTGTGACTTAATGTTGTTCTTTATTTTGTTGAAGGTTGGGTGTGATCCGTTTGCTTATGAGGACACAAGACTCTCTTTCTTCTATCAAATTGAAACTTTTGAGATGAATTGTAACGTGTTCTAAAGCGTAGCAATGACAGTTATGTATTCATTAGAGTTTTAGAAGGAGATTTTTAAAAATAATCTGTAGTGCTAATGTGAATAATCTTTATAGGATTGCATTATTTTCGTTTTTGTTCAGTAGAATATCTCCCTCTACTATTAATTAATGGGAATTACATGCAGCCATACATTCCAGTCATACTACTGATATCAACATGAAAAAATCCATGTTGGCAGATTCCTCTAATCGACTTGACCTTCTCATCTCTTCTATATTTAGCTACATGATACTAGGCAGCGTAACAATGACACCTACACAGGTTAGTCAATAACCACTCTTACACTCCTATTGACTGGTTGACTTCCTTTATATTTACTCTTTGTCAGTTTTTCTTGGAGTATTTTTTTTAAGTATTAGCATTACAAAAGACCTTCTTAGCACCAATTTGCAAAGGGAGATTTGTTTTATAAATGATATAGCACTAAAAATCAATATCAACATAAATACAGTAATGTGTGTTAATAAAGGATAGAATATGAATAGCCACAATAATAAGGAGAACGCATAATTTGTCAAAGTCTTTCAAAATAAACATGTTAGAGTCTCTTTTAATTAAGAAACTTCCTTCTTTTTAACTTCAGATGCGTATGAATGATCTTACCTCAATTTCGAAG
This sequence comes from Penaeus japonicus, assembly GCA_017312705.2. Lineage (NCBI taxonomy): Eukaryota > Metazoa > Arthropoda > Malacostraca > Decapoda > Penaeidae > Penaeus > Penaeus japonicus. The sequence goes on from BOPN01000651.1 coordinate 86,329, forward strand.
CCTTCCCTGAATCATGTAATTACTAATGTAATTATTGTGGTAAATATTCCGAGATTAAAATTAGATAGCTGCAAATGGCAATATATCTTTAAGATTATATAACCAGCAGAAAAACAGAGGCTAGATCCCCCGCAAACCTTCCCATTTAAAGTGCCGGCATTACGTACGAGGGTAATGGAGTTTCTAGAAGTCCTTTCACGTTGGCTTGCAATTTTTACCTAATATAACCTCACTTTTGGCTGTTTTTACAACTCTGTGATAGTAGCTGGTGATGGTGCTCCCGTTTTCGATCTGTGATATATGTGCGGAAAACTTTTTTTTTTAATATTCCATATTTACAAAAACTTTTATCACGCTTTTATGTACAACCTTGGAAACCATTCAGATTTTAGCGGAAAAAAATTGTTCACTCGTAAATGAATACTTATCGGCAAGTTTTAAACTTCATATGTAAGTGATACTTACCGACGACTGTCAGGGTGTAGGTACACGGGACTCTGGTGCGTCCGACACGATTACGGGCGTAGCAGATGATCTGGGCGGGGGCGGTGGGCGTGATGGAGACCACGGAGCGCGTGGGGCTGTCGGGGTCCAGCCGGTGGTTCAGGAGCGCCCCGTCCGAGTCGGTTTCCTCCCTCGACGTCTCCTCCCAAGACGCGGGGAGAGGAACCTCGTAGGGCCGTGGGGCAGGGGTCACCCAGGGCTCGGGCTCTTGGGGATGACCCGGCGTCAGGTCAATCAGGCTAGGGATACGTTTGGGAAGACCTTCGCCTGTGACGACCCCGCCCCCCACGTCGTTCCCGGCGACCAGGTGCGTGATGGGGGGCGCCGCCAGCTTCCACTCGAAGGTGAGGTCTTGTGG
>BOPN01000651.1:129149-134149 GCA_017312705.2 Penaeus japonicus
CACCTTACGCTCTCCCCCTCCCTTCCTCTCTCTTCCTCCTCCTATCCTCACCCACCACCTTACGCTCTCCCCCTCCCTTCCTCTCTCTTCCTCCTCCTATCCTCACCCACCACCTTACGCTCTCCCCCTCCCTTCCTCTCTCTTCCTCCTCCTATCCTCACCCACCACCTTACGCTCTCCCCCTCCCTTCCTCTCTCTTCCTCCTCCTATCCTCACCCACCACCTTACGCTCTCCCCCTCCCTTCCTCTCTCTTCCTCCTCCTATCCTCACCCACCACCTTACGCTCTCCCCCTCCCTTCCTCTCTCTTCCTCCTCCTATCCTCACCCACCACCTTACGCTCTCCCCCTCCCTTCCTCTCTCTTCCTCCTCCTATCCTCACCCACCACCTTACGCTCTCCCCCTCCCTTCCTCTCTCTTCCTCCTCCTATCCTCACCCACCACCTTACGCTCTCCCCCTCCCTTCCTCTCTCTTCCTCCTCCTATCCTCACCCACCACCTTACGCTCTCCCCCTCCCTTCCTCTCTCTTCCTCCTCCTATCCTTATATATATACTGTGTATATATATATACATATATATATATATATATATATATATATATATATATATATATAAATAAATAAATATATAAATATATATATATATATATATATATATATATATATATATATATATATATATATATATGTAGTGACAGCGAGGTTTTACAGGCAATTCCCGTGGGCACTCGGCGGCAATGAATTAGAAATTCAAGTCACAAATCAGGTTACCGAGGTTATATCTATGTGAGAAAGATGGTAGAAATCAGTAACGCATTTTAATATAGAAATACAATTTTCACCTCCCTTGTGACTTGAGTTTCTAATTCATTGGTGCCGAGTGCCCACGGGAATTGTCTGTAAAACCATCCCCTTTCTCCCTATCCTCTTCATCTCTCGGCCACATGTCCCACCATCCTTCTCCCTCTTTATCCCTTCTTCGCCTCCCCTACCTCCTTCTCCTATTCCATCGTCGTTTCACATATCTCCTTTCTCACTCCCGTTGAAGGCCCCTTCCCCTCACCTAACCCCTCCCACTAACTACCCGTCTCCCCTCTTACACCTATCCTCCTCCTCCAGACTCCCTTTATCTCCCCTTCCTCTAATTCCCTCTCCCTTTACCTCCACTTCCCCTATTCTACCTCTCTTTCCCCATTCTCCGTCCTTTCCCTTACTTCCTCCCCCTCATCCTCCTTCATATCCCCCCCCCCATCCCTACCACCTACCAGGCACGGTGAGCAGAAGCCGCTGCGTCCACGTCGGGGACAACCGGAAGTGGACCCGACACCTGTACTCTGCCTCATCTTCAGCCCGGGCGTCGCCGATGACAAGTGACGTGCCGCCGCTACTGAGTGACATCCTCGCTCGCCCGCCGCCCACGCCCACGGCACTTCGGTCGATGTTGGCGCGGGCGTCGTAACTGGGGAGAGAGAGAGGTGTTAGCCAGAGAGAGAGAGAGAGAGAAAGAGAGAGATTTCTGAGAGAAAAAGGGATGCGTGTGAGAGAGAGGTTTTAGACAGTAAGAGAGATATGGAGAAAGAAAAAGATTTTAGAGAGAAAAAGGGATAGGAGTAAGTGAGAGAAAGAGACAGGTGTTCGAGAAAGAAAGGTGAGAGAGATAAAGTGAGAAGTGATTGAGAAGAAGCGAAAGGAATTACAGAGAAAAAAAGGTGATTGAGAGAAAGCGAGAGGTATTAAAAAAGAGAGAAAGGGAGTGGTTAGAAAAAGAGAGAGGTGTCTAAGGGATAAAAAGAGAGGGGATTGAGAGGAAGCCACAGGTTCAAAGAGAGAGAGAATTGGAAATGTTAGACAGTTAGAAAAAGAGGTGATTGAGAGAAAGCGAGGGACGAAGAGAGAGAGAAAGAGATAGATAGATAGACACAGAATGGTTAGAGATACACACACACACACACACACACACACACACACACACACACATATATATATATATATATATATATATATATATATATATACATTACTAATGGATGCCCAATCTTAAACAATGGCAACCCTAACGGCTAAGGTCACACAGGGACGCTCATACGGAACAAATACCAACTAATAAATACCTTTCCGAAATATTCCCAGATATATATATGCTATTCCCTACAATTTATATTTAAGCAAATTATAATGCATGGACATATTATAATTCACGTGCGTGTGTATGCACGGATAGACACTGTTTATATATGAATTCTATGTACATACATGCTTTCGGAAGCACAAGTTACAAGTTACACAAGCGTATCTACATATGGGCATAGACATCCGCTTGGAGTGTGTGTATAATTGCATATTTGTATATTTATGTACGTCTACGTTGCGCATGCATGGGCGCAATCTATATATAGACACATACATAATTGCGGGCATGGGAACGCGCATGAAAATGCAAGCATGCATTTTGCGTAGGCCCTGCGTGTATATAAACAAATGTCCACTCTCACTGAAGTAGATCGGGGGTTATTGGAGATTAATGGTAGTCTCCTGACTAAACTACTCCCCCACCAAGTTACAGTTAAGGCCGGTAGGTTGGGGTATCTGGCCCTACCCCTCATAAAGGCCCTTATTCCCCGGAAGCGAAAGAGCCCCTGGTCACGGCGGCGATCAGGATCGCTCTGGAGCAGGTGCTAAAATTATCCGGTTAGACCCAGGCCGGCTCAGGATGATGAATCTTTGCACATACAATGTAAGGACTCTGAGAACAGAATCTGATCTTTTGACACTGCTTGAGGAAATTAAACCCCTGGACAGCAAGCAAGAATTAGGAGTGTGTTTCTTAGTTCACAAGCGCCTTGAAAAGAAGATTAGAGATTAAGAATTAGGAATATTAGGAATTAGGGATGAGGAGATAAAGAATTTCTATGAAGATGTGCAAACAGCCACTGATAGAGCAAAAAACATTTTACCATGATTATGGGGGATTTTAATGACAAGATAGGAAGAAGGGAAGATGGGGAAACGTCGGTTAGGAAACATAAGAGAAATGAGAGAAGGCAAAGGCTAATAGAATACGCTACAGCTCGATCCCTTAAAATTATGAATACATTCTTCGAAAAGAGATCCGGGAGGAAATGGACATGGAAATCACCATCCGGCATTAAAAACGAAATTGACTTCATAATCACGAATAGGTACGACATTGTACAGGACGTAAGTGTAATCAATTAAGTAAATGTCGGTAACGACCATAGACTGGTCAGAAGTCGAGTTAAAGTACAGCTAAGAAGGGAACAAAATAAACTCATACAAAAGGCTCTCGTTAATCTAATTAACATTAAGAATAGGGCGACGGAATTCAGTATTAACATCTGAAACAGATACTCAGCTCTCGAAGATCTTGACATAGACGAAATGAACGACCAGTTCAGTGAGATATTAAAGGAAGCTGCATCACAGATACATTAGATTCAAAACAACCCAAAGAACAGACAGGCTTCTGCTGTGGATTCTCAACTACAGACCATATCCACACACTAACCCAAATAAGAGAGAAAACAAACGAATATAGGAAGCCCATGTGTATGGCATCCGTAGATTATAAAAAGGCATTCGACTCGGTACAGACAGCAGCAGTACATTTATAAATGCAATTCGTAAACAAGGAGTAGATGAAATATATTGCAGATTATTAGAGGATATATATAGAGATAGTACAGCGATTATCAAAATGCACCAAGAAACCAATAAAATACCAATAAAAAAGGATGTTTAGGCAGGGCGATACCATCTCACCGAAGCTGTTTACAACTTGCTTAGAGTAAGATTGGAAGGAGAAAGGGATTGAAATAGGTAATGAACACTTAGGCAATTTAGGATTTGTAGATGACATTGTTCTTTTCGGCGAGTCAGCAAATTAATTACAACATTACTAAACGAATTGAATAAGGAAAGTCTGAAGATTGGCCTTAAAATGAACATGAAAAATACTGAAGTCATGTTCAACAGTCGAACACTAATTAAGCAAATACAAATACAGGGCGAGGTACTAGAAGCAGTAAACGAGTAATGTATACCTAGGGCAACTCATCCAGATGAATACATCCTGCGAAGCCGAGATAAAACGGCGAATCAGACTAGGTTGGAGTGCCGTTGGTGCACATAGTAATATATAATGAGGTCGTCTGCTACAATGTCTAAAGAGAAAGGTTTTTGACCAGTGGTCAGAAACATGGACTACGACCACAGTACTTGAGAGTGCTCAAAGAGGAATGGAAAGGCTTATGCTAGGAAAAGAGCCACATGGATCGGGCAACAAACAAAAGTAGATATATTTAAGAGCATTAAGAAGAAAAAGTAACAGTGGGCAGGACATATATATCGGAAACAGGACAACAGTTGGACAAAGAAAACAATAGAATGGGAAATACACGACACAAAGAGAACAAGGGCAAGACCAATGACAAGATGGCGGGATGAAATAGCGAAATTCGCAGGAGTAAACTGGAATCAGAGGACACAATATTGGAATGACTGGAATAGATTTGAGAGGCCTCCATCCTGCTGTGGTATGATACAGGTTGACGGTAATATATATGTATATATATATATATATATATATATATATATATATATATATATATATATATATATGTATATATATATATATATATATATATATATACATATATATATAAATATATATATATATATATATATATATATATATATATATATATATATATATATATATATATATATATATATATATACATATACATATACATATGTGTGTGTGTGTGTGTGTATATATATATATATATATATATATATATATATATATATATATATATATATATATATATATATACATATACATATGTGTGTATATATATATATATATATATATATATATATATATATATATATATATATATATATATACATGTGTATGTATATATATATATATATATATATATATATATATATATATATATATATATAAATATATATATA
>BOPN01000651.1:171649-174149 GCA_017312705.2 Penaeus japonicus
CCTACAACAGATAGCAGAGTGTGTCAGAGTTATTTATAGATATCATTCCCTCATTAGTAAACACAACGAAACCCTCATTCCGTGGCTCCTGGAGTGTGTAGGGGAGGTGAAGGGCTACATTCTTCAGTTGAATGGAATCTGACGACGTGATTTTTCTGGTTGGTTTTATGAACGAATTTTTACTGGGTAGAATGATGTCGTTCGTAATATCGGGGAATTTACAAATACCGTTACACCGAGGGATTTTTCGATTACAAAAGGAGGTAAGTATATAAACGATTTTCATTTACAAACGTAATAAATGTAATCTTTTATCAGTAACAGAATAACTCAATTGACGAAATGAATATGCATTTTGCATATACAATACAGTTTTAGCATATAATGCTTTTACATGCAGTATCGTATTTACCGCATGATAATCATTACAATGTTAATTTACTCGACACGTTTTACTCATCGCGTTTCACATGTAATGACAGAATTACCGCAGTCTTAATAACGTTTTCATTGTATTGTGAAATAAGAAAAAAAAATACTAATGGAAAAGTAAGACAAACAAACACTAGACGCAATACCTACCAAAGCAAGCGATACATAAGGCAACATCACCACAATCAAAGCTATAATGCGTCCTTCTTCACCATCTTCACCACCACGCCACCGTCACCATCAGTCATACGATCGGTGATATAACTGCCCTAACTACTATTATCTTCACTTCTCTCTTTTATCGGCCCGGTCTTATTGCCAGTCTGTCTTGTTATTATCGTTTGTGTGTGTTAGCGGTCTTTATCGGCTTGATGTGAAACTGGCCTCCATAATACGCAAGGCTGTGATATATGATATGTGCTTGGACCAACATGCAATCAGGGTATAACGCACACACGCACAGGCATAAATAGTCGGGGACATATCCGAACTTATGCAATCACTCGCACTGTCTCGTGCGTAAGAAAATATCCGAACTCACACACACAAACATGAAGCGAAATCTAAACTATTCACACATTCAAAGACAAACGCGCGCACACATTCGAACACATTTTCAAACACACACACACACAAACACCTATACATACACATCACACCAAAGCACACATGTTCACATGTAAAAAAATACAAAAACCACTCACACACACAAACACAAAAATAAACATGTAGACAAACACTCATGCACAACCAAACAAATACTGGCATACATACTCCTGCAAAATGAAGAGAAAAGATTCCTTCAGCCCTTGCGCGAAAGCTTTAATCAATAACATTATTTCCTAATGACCGCCTTACACATTAATTTAATTAAAGCTACTCATTACTCATCATAATTGAAATCTGTGAGGTGGCTGTTCATTCATAGACATTCCATTTATTGAAGTCATTCCCTTTTTCAATTTCCAGTGACCCTGAAGTAAGGTGTGTGAGTAGAAACAGACCGTGACGAAAATGTAGTCCTCTGAGGATGAATATGAATTGGCAGTGCGATCAAATTTCGTTGGCGTGTTTGGTTCAGGTTCTTTGCTGCTTACTATTTCCTTGAGGTATTTGGTTGGATAGGTGCTCGTGAACGGTCAGTAATGGAATTCCTTTCTTATCGTTTTTCATATTCTTTCTCTACAAAATTGCTAGACATTTATAAACACACACACACACACACACACACACACACACACACACACACACACACACACACATATATATATATATTTATATATATATATATACATATGCATATCCACACATACATTTCTCTCAATATTTCCCCGCCTATATATATATATATATATATATATATATATATATATATATATATATATATATATATATATATATATATATATATATATGCATATATATATATATATATATATATATATATATATATATATATATATATATATATATACACACATATACATATATATATATATATACACATGTATATATATACACATGTATATATATATATATATGTATATATATATATATACACATGTGTGTGTGTGTGTTTACATATATACATATAAATGTGTGTATGTGTGTGCGCCCGTATGAAAATTTATTTCTATCGTGTGTGCGTGTCTATCCGCCAATTTATCCCGAAACAATAGCTAACAAAACATTCTAATTACCAGTGGATGAGGCAGGTTCTTGACAGATATGCCCTGCCCGTGACACACGCCTGCCCGAGCGCTGAAGTGACGCCATGCAACGTTATTTATTTGCCAGCGCCGGAGTGATTGCGATTCATTACCATAGGAGAGCGATCGCGTGTTCCGGAGCCGCGGGTATCTAACGTGTCAGCTGTGGTTTAATACCAGGTGGGATGTGATTAATTCCGACGACCGAAGGCATGTATTGACTCGCATAGTCATCGCGGACGCCCAGTCGTCGCCGAGAGCCGATGACTAATGGCCGGCGTTGTTCGCGATGCGTCGTTGTTGTCGTCGATATCTGGCGGTGCTCGCGTATCTTGCAGAGCGCCGGGAGCCGGTGGAGG
>BOPN01000651.1:214149-216649 GCA_017312705.2 Penaeus japonicus
CTTCCGTTTGCTCTCCTTACTTATGTAAGCCACCCATCCTTCCACAAATTTGCGCCTGTCAGTCAACTAAAGATAAATAACTATATGTCTATTAAGACTTTACATGCCCTCTCCTCTCTGGTGTTCCGTTTATATGTTGATTTCTAAAAATGTTTTTCTTTATTTAACTTTTTTATTCCTTGTTGGCCGCCTTAGTTCTCTCTCTCTCTCTCTCTCTCTCTCTCTCTCTCTCTCTCTCTCTCTCTCTCTCTCTCTCTCTCTCTCTCTCTCCTATTCTTCCTGTATGCGTAATAAGTCTATTAATTGATATCTTCAGGCTTAAAATTTTCATTATCGATATTCACAATGGTTTTAATATGAAGATGGGAAATCCTGGTTACGCACCACTGTATCTATCCCGCAACAAATCGAAACTGTATAACTGTTTATGCGTGACAAGTAGACGTCCTCAGCCAGGTTGTAGAAGAGGCAGCAACTGTCGCAATAACTCTAGTAACAATGCAGAGCCAACCCGCGGAACAGCTATCGTCAGCAGACCGGGAGAGACATCAGCGACCGAGACAGTAACCAGCCATGCAAGAGATGCTGCAGAAGAGAGGGCGAATTCGAGACCACAGATCGGGAACTTGACTCGGAAGAGCTGGGAGGGTGAAGATGCAATAATATGTTTTAAGGAGTTATCAAAGAGCTTTTTTTAACCTTGCAGACGGGACGACAAAGACTATGATGTAAGATATGAATTGTCCCATGTGCAATTATACCGATAACGTCCTGCTGCACTTCTGACATTATTGAAGCTCCGGGGAGAAGGAATTAAGAATTCATGGCCATATGATCAAAGCTGAACCAGAAGAGATACAGAAAAAAGCGTGACAAAGGCAGTCTGCTTGCTAACATGATTCGGAGTAAGAGTCTGCAAGGAAACGCCAAACAATTTTGAAGCAGCTTATTTTCTAAAGGAAAGATTACAATCACACATGGTGGAAAATATGGTATGATATCGACATAGTAAAGTAGAAAGTGGGTGGGATAGGGACAAAAAGGGAAAAACGTCAATCTTAATACCATTAGGATCTACGTAATATCATTAACTACGTTACACGGGAAAGGACATAACCTGGTGTACTAAATGCATATCAGATGATTCCTCAAGCTAGAATCCTGGCTGATAGCCAATAGGAATTGGAAAATCGCTCAGAAGGATCATCGGAAAATGTATCATGGAAATATCCAGGAGAAGTCTGGGAACAGTCAAGTGTGCTGGTCATCACACAGGATGAGAAGCCGTTGTCCTCGTGATGAGATATTCAGCGAAGAGGAATGTGATGTAGTATTGTTTGCCGATGCTACAAATATGTTTAGTTCCATGAACTGAAAAATAAACTCCTTAAGATATATACTAAATGTTTCACCTTCGTCCTATATAACGAGTGCGCATGTACCAACAGACCTGTTTATGTCATGTCGAGATCACGTTAGCTCAAAGGGTTTGCCATGAAAATGCCTGCGCTGGGGATGGCGGTACTCCAGGAGATAACGGTCTACACTCATGAACTCAATGAGCTCAAACACCGTTGAACCTTCCTCATGAAAACTGTCCTAGACACCAGATTGTTAAAAGGTCTATTCAAACCAATTTGTATCGTCAATGCGAAAAATACAATAGAATTAGTATTATGATTTGGCATTTTGGCCAAGACAGATCAGATGAAATTGACAAGACCGAAAATATTGATCCTCTCTAAGATCAGCTTCATCTCTGCTTTCCTTCATCATACGTATAAGATTGACACGTAAACGGTAGACAATCAAGTCAACACTAAACAGACAGCACCACGGAAGGGAAGAATAGCAAGTAAAGATGACTGTATCATCTCTCTCATGACCTACGACAGAAAGAAGACTTTGTAAAGGAAACGGAGGTAAAGCATTAGTCAACAGCCTTACCAATCAGAACCAATCCAGTCTTAAAAAAAAAAAAAAAATAAAATCACCACAGTTATAGATATTTGGTTCTGTTATTGAAGTTGGTCGTGCAGTGAAGATCAGTGACAGATTATTAGATTAGCACTAATAAAATCCCAAGTTGTCCCGGGTTCATGCCTGGCTTGGCCCTTCTCAGCCGAGTCAGCTGTGAGGATTGGTATCAACTGGGATTGTGGTTGGGACAGAAAACAAATGGCCATCCTACTGCAGCCTCCCTTGATAAAGGTGCGCCTCTTCGCACACCTCCTTAAGGTCCTTTGGACATCAGACACACTTTTTTTATGAAAATGAGTGAAAGTATGTCTACTACATAGTAACGAATACAGCTTTGCTTTGTATTTTGCATTATGAAGTGAGATAATTAACTACCTATATGTCACTAGAAATTTGCCATGGCCTTGAAGTAAAGCCAAGCCTTTTATCATTAGAATCCGAAAGGTTGACCTATTTAGAATATATCACTTATATATATTGTATGAGTTAAAGTTCGACTCAAAACTTGACGATTCTGAAC
>BOPN01000651.1:254149-256456 GCA_017312705.2 Penaeus japonicus
TCATATCATTCAAATTTCTCCTCTGTGTATGTTATCATTCGTTTTGCAATTTCTGATGTATAATTCTCACTGATTCCTGAACAATATCCGATAATTATCACCTATCACTACCAACGTGGTAAAACCATTATCCGCCGACCATAACTCAAGCAAACCTCTCTACCCATTAAACCTGGGTCACGTTTCCCTGTAATAGTAGCACCCATTTATTTATTTATTTATTTTATGTTTTATCTTTATTTTTCATTTCTTTTATATTTATCTGTGTATTTATCAGTATTATATGTTAACGCTGTTTTTTTTTTTTTTTTTTTTTTTTTTTTTTTTTGTACAATTGCCACCATCAATGCCGCAATAACCTAAAATTTCCCCGGTGCAATCAACGGCCTCTGCTCACCCTCAACCATTACCTCGGAAGTAATGTTCGAAACCTGCATCGAACCAGCTGGAGGGATTTCCAATACAGAGAACTCGAATCACTGAACCAGATGGAAATATATGACGCGTTATATGCAGCTAATCATCTATAACGAAAAGATAAAGAGAAAAGAAGAAAAAAAAAAGGAATGGATTTTTAAAATGATGGTAACGACAAATAGAAAGAAAAGATAGAACGAAAAGAAATCGTCTATCCACTATTTCCTGCTACATTCTAGTTATTACAGAAAATCGAACAGCAAAGAGGAAATCAGCAATAATGAAAGAGAAGAGGGGGAGAGAGGGAGGGCGGGGGGAGAGGTGAGCGAGTGAGAGTAAGAGAGAGGATGGAGCGGGGAGAGCAAAAAGAGGAAGAAAGAGAACGAAGGAAGAGAAATGAAAATATGATAGAGGAAAAGAGAGAGGGAGACTAACAAAAGTGATAGATAGATAAAAAAAAAAAAAAAAAAAGAGAGTGAGAGAGAAGGCGAGATTTTGTGTGAAAGAAATGGAGAGTAAGAAAGGGCGATAGAGAGAGAGAAAGAGAGAAAGCTAGAAGGAAAGAGAGAATGACAGAGAGAGAGAGACACATTGAGAGACAGAAAAAGAGTGAGACAAAGGCAGAAACAGAGAGTCAGAGAAAGATAGACAGAGAGACAGAGATAGACTGGTAGACAGACAGACAGACAAACAGAGACAGAGAAAGATACAAAGTGTTATAGAGCGGGAAACAGAGGGAGAAGTATAAAGGAAAACGGCTAACCAGACATGACCCAGACCTTTATGTTTACATTGATCTTCGAGGAGAACGCAAGGTCAGTGACAGACAATATTTGTGTTCCGAACCTTTCATGATGGCCGCTGATTACAACCTTTGTCTTGTGTTATTGCAGACCAATTTCATTTATTTGTTTTTGGTCACGTTCTTTTCCCCATTTCAGATTTCTTCGACTTGAGATTTACACTCTCGTCTCTGACGTTTATGTTCTCTTTTTTTTCTTTATATTTGCTGTGAGAGTTGTAGTTCTTAATGTGTGTTTTTTTTTTTTTTATCTCTCTTGACTTTCATTTTTACCTGACTTTCTGTCAAAGAAGGAGATGCTACTAATTGAACATACGTGAAATTAGAACAAAAACTTCACCATCAACTACAACTTTGAAATCACTATATCCAGGGGCAATTGCTGTTATCAAACACAGTGAAGATCATTTCCAGGTCAAATAGGCTGCCATTAAGGTGGAATCGAAGCCCCGTACTATTGCAACATCTGTATGGATTTCGTTTTGCATGGTATTGAACATGTTCAGTCATGAAAAAAATATCCCGAACATTCAGTCAAGATGCAAATGAAATGCAACACATCATCTTCTACAACAAAGCATTTGTAAAGTTTGGACTTGCAATTGCACCAGATAAATCCAAGACCATCGTCAGTGTTCCCGAGGACACAAAGAAAAAGGGGGCTCTGATATCTTCAAATACCGAGCCAATAGAAAATGTGAGGCAATGCAAATATCCTGGACATGTTCTATCAAATGAAATCCCCGATTCATCCGCCGCCATTACATATCAGGTCGAATCATCTCAAAGACGAATAAATGCATAAACTCACGAACACGAACTCGAATTCTTGAAGTATGTATTCGAAAACGTCTTTTCTACTCTGTGCAACCTTGATATTTAGATAATGACATACAGAAATTGGAATCTATGTATAATGGTTTCTACGGAGAATGGTTTCTTGCAATTACTTAATACTATTTTATATATCCACACGCACACACGCACACACACATAGACACACACACACACACACACACACACACACACACACACACACACACACACACACACACACACACACACACACACATATATATGTATATATA
>BOPN01000651.1:294737-299737 GCA_017312705.2 Penaeus japonicus
ATAGCACATTCGATATGCAGTCATGAATATAACGCCATGAATATAACACTTTGCGTAGGCAGCCCTGTATATACTTCCCCCCCCCCCCCTCTCTCTCTCTCTCTCTCTCTCTCTCTCTCTCTCTCTCTCTCTCTCTCTCTGTAAGCCACTGATTTTCGTACTATTACTGTTATTTAATTGTAATACAGTCTTTGTAATACTAGTTTCATAAAACACACTGTTTCCTATTGACTAGCGGAAATACTGACCTACACCTGCTTCCTGCCCTGACCTTTACCTGGCCACAGCTGACACACCCACACGTGTACCGAACCGGAAGCACCATTAAACCTCTTCGTTGACCCAAGTACATTTTATATATTATAGCAGGAGGAATCTGTAGACATCTCCCTCCTTCTTATCTTCATTACCATTTGATAGTATGTGTATTTTCATTGCTGTGTAATATGCAATAGTCTGCTTCTTGTCCCTTCAGCTGTTTCCGTTGGTCGAATGGCCTGAGGCAGGGAAAGTGACACGGAGTTGCCAGTGTCACCACCGAAACGGGTCATAAGAACAAGGTGCAGATCACAGAGTTCAGACAAAGAGAGACAGAGAGGTCAGACAGACAGACAGGAGCGAACAGCTCTAACCTCTGGCCTTCGGCCAGAATCTGGTGTATTAACAAGAGTCCACAATAAAGACCATGGCACGGGAACGTCTGTCTGATTATTCCACTGGATCACAACCAGGGCATCGGGTGCTTTACAACTGCTCCCAGTGGTGGGTTACAACTGTTGCCAGCAAGCTGGTTACAACTAGTGGCACCGGTGGTTGCAGCTAGTAGCACCAGGTGGTTACACACACTTTCTCTCTCTCTCTCTCTCTCTCTCTCTCTCTCTCTCTCTCTCTCTCTCTCTCTCTCTCTCTCTCTCTCTCTCTCTCTCTCTCTCTGTCTCTCTCTTTTTCTTTCTCTCATCACATACATGCACGAGTTTGTGTGTGTGTGTGTGTGCATAAACATGCAGAAATAATGATTGTGAAATAGCACAAACTAAAGTATCAAATATTCTTTCACTATCGATAGATTTCTAATGTAAGAGAACAGCATTTTTTCCATTGTGATACAATTACTGCACAAATATGTTTAGAGTACGAACGGTTGTGCATTATTTTTTTGCCTACAACCATCTACATTTGAGATAACATTATATCTTATTTAGTCATCTATTTGTATTTCATTACAAAGTTTCTGATATGAACTTCGTAGTGAAGTTTTTCTTTTAGAATTTCCTCTGAGAAACGCCAACGAAACCTCTGTAATATTCACTACCCAGGATTCCATTTGCAACATAAAGCATAATCATGGATAATACTAATGAAAAGTAATTATGATAATGACGATGATGACGATGACGACGGAGACAACGACGGTGACGACGATGGTGATAATGATGATGATGATGATGATGATGATGATGATGAGGATGGTGGTGGTGGTGGTGGTGATGATGGTGATGGTGCAGGTGATGAAAACAATTATGATATTAGTAACAATAACAAAAAATATAACAATGGTGATGATGATTACCATCATTATCTTCATAATATCAATTTTGATATCATTAGACGTAGGTAATATTAGTGCTACAGGTGATGATCATTATGATATGGATGATGGTGACCTTAACCATGTGTTAGTGTTGTGTAACGTGTCTTAAGTAGCTTACCTTTTAAGAAGTAATGACCACTAATTTTATCAAAACAATCTACCAATGGCCCTAGTTTTTATCAGAGGTTCCCTACGGATAATTTTGGCAGCAGTAGATTCCCTACAATGTTGACAGTATCACTAACAACAACAACAAATAAACAATAATAATAATGATAATGACAATGATAGCAATGGTGATAATGATAAGCATGCTGGTAATAAGTAATGCAGTAAGCATAATGATAATAGTAATTATCATAATGTAAACACTACTTCTGCTGTTACTAATGATAGCGATTATAAGATGATATATCACCAATAACAATTGTAATAGTGATAATTAGATAATGATGGTAATAATGATAATGATAATTGAGAGCATTCATAGGGGTTATGCCGGCAAATATGCGTCTCACATCTACAACTTTAATAAGAGCTAAAAAAAACAGGCAGAAACGGCATTTCTCTGCCTTTGATAAATAAGATTTTTCAATGATGTCCAACCAAAATGATCAGCCTTAAATCATATGGCTAATTTCATTTCCGAATTTTATTTGGGTTTGGTTTAACATCAGAATCTAATCAGATGGCCTCTGAGCCATGGACAAAGAACCCATCAAAGTCAGAGAAAACTACCAATTAAATACGTATGGAAATATCTATGGAAATCTCTTTCAGACAACACTCAAAGATCGCAGACTTCTGCCAAAGCCGTAATTAAGCTAGTTTCATTATACATAAGTTTATCACCGATGTTTAAAAGGAAATTTATTTCCCAATGGATCACATTTTTTTTTTTTTTTTTTTTTTTTTTTTAATAATAATAATAATAATAATAATAATAATAATAATAATAATAATAATAATAATAATAATAATAATAATAATAATAATAATAATAATAATAATTATAATAATGATAATAATAATAATAATAATAATAATAAAACATTGTAGACAGCAAACCTATATAAGATAAGAAGATAAGACTATCCTACGATTTGAATTTAGGTGCATGTCACAAACAAACTTTACATCGTAACTTTTTTGCGTTGTGTTGATGGCATAAATAATCTAATATTTCCATCTCTGTCCGAACAAAAATGACAGTTTAAAAAGATATTCTAATCTTTACAATCACCATCAGCATAAGCACCATCGCTATACCGGTGGCATCCCCTCAACTCGGACACTGTAATAATCACCATTTTTAAATCAAATGCCATTATCACCATCAAGAAAATTACTTGTATCATCACTCTACTCCAAGCAAGTCCTATACGATTGAAAAAGAAGATGAAAAAGTCCCCCAGTACTAATTGAGTCGCGGAATCGATAGTTAATCAGTTCGTATCATTAATTCGTCCGTGGGAAGACGTTGCTTTTGAACAGATTCATAATCACTGGTATTAATGGCGTGGACGGGGATTTTTTCATCAATTAATTTTCTTTTAATTTCCTATCCTTAGCATTATGATACTAATGATTATATGATGATCAGCAGAAGAAAAAGAAGAAAGTGACGAAGACGAATCATTATCATTATTGTTGTTATCATTTTTTTTTCCTTAGCCAGAGACTACTTCTCGTAGTTACTGATGTATCAACAATATTCTTGGGCAAAGGGAAATTACAGTGGTATTATGTAGGGATGAGAAAAACAAGCATTTTAAAAAACATCCGTCCCGTCTCTCTCTCTCTCACTCTCCCTCTCTTTCTTCTTCTTTGTCTCTCTCTCTCTCTCTCTCTCTCTCTCTCTCTCTCTCTCTCTTTCTCTCTCTCTCTCTCATTCTATGTCTCTTTTTATTTCTTCCCCTTTCTTATATATATATATATATATATATATATATATATAAATATATATATATATATATATATATATATATATATATATATATATATATATATATATATATATATATATATATATATATATATATATATATATATATATATATATATATATATATATATATATATATATATATATATATATATATATATATATATATATATATATATATATATTATATATATATATATATATATATCACTGTCCCCCCCTCTCTCTCTCTTTCACTCATTCTCTCTCTCTCTCTCCCTCACACACACATACACACTCAGTGTCTCTCACTCACACTCTCTCACTCTGTCTCTCTCGGTCTGTCTCTCTTTCTCTCTCTCGCCATTCCCAACCGTACAGCAAATGGATTCTGGAATTTCCTTGTTTGAAAATCTCCTTTTCCTTTTCCAGCGACCAACCCTCCCAAGTGACATATGCTGGTTGCATGGACACGGCAGTAATTAGCTCCATGACTGCTGGGAAATATATGTTGAATTCACCTCAACATGGACATGCAAAATCGGAATCTTTGGTCGGAATGAAACGAAATGTTAGAGAAAGAATAAAGAATAACTTTAGATTTATTTTTTTTTCTTATGTAGCGTTTGATTATGTTCAAAGATAGAAAATATCCATCGGTTATTGTTTTCATTGCTGTTAGCAGTTTGGTAATTGCTTTTGAAATATAGTGTATTTAAATATGAAAAGCATATTTACATTCTGTATGTCATTTGCATATGCAGAGACTATTAAATGGGCGACATTCCTGAATACTTAGATACAATAACTCGTATATTTAAGCGTATGTAAATCTTATTATCATTATTACTATAATCGCTATATCCATTATCATCATCATCATCATCAATCTCATTGTCGTCATTATTGTTATCATCAACCCCATCACCTCCAAAACCATCATCACCATTACCATCATAATCACCGCTAACATCATCATCATTTTCATCATTACCTTCATCACGATCACCACTAACATTTCTACCAAAACTATAAAAAAAAAGGAGAACAAGAAGGGGGGCATGAAAAATAATATGTTACCACTGTCATCTAACAAGAAAAAAGAAAGAAAGAAAGAAAAAAGATCATGCACACAAAAATCTTCAGTAAACCGCATTATCTGACGCAAGTAGACTGACTGACTGACTGACCATGGTGCCTGAACGTGTCTGATTTCAGTTTAGAAAAGTTGGTCCGGCAGCTTTACTATGTTGGGTCCACTAACTTTTCCCTCAGGAAATGATTTGGTCATTTAGGTCCATTCGCCTCCTCCCTTTCTCCTCCCTGTCTTTCTCCCTCTTTTTTGTCTTCTGTCTTTCTGTCTTCGTCTGCTGTCTCCGTCTCCTATCTTCGTCTAAGGCCGTCTTCGTCATACTGGTGTCTTCGTTCTCTCTCTCTCTCTCTCTCTCTCTCTCTCTCTCTCTCTCTCTCTCTCTCTCTCTCTCT
>BOPN01000651.1:334737-344737 GCA_017312705.2 Penaeus japonicus
TTGATATTATTTTCTATATCACTATTATTATCATTAGTAGTATCATTATTATCATCATTACTGTTATTCGAGTTTTTGATATTGCTCTTGTTAAAATAATTATCATTATGACTTCCATCATTATTATCATCATTGCAGTAAAGTACCACAGATGATGATGACAAGGAAAATCAAAATGATGAAAAGGTAAAATGGCAAGGAAAAGTAAACAACAATGGCAAAGTTAACAACTGCAACGATAATGTCAGTATTGATAGAGATAATAAGAATAGGTACAAGCATTATTCATTTTAGTTGACCTGCGAGTCTTCAGTACAATCTAAAAATAAAAGGAATATATTTTGCATCATTCTCTGAACCTCTTTCAGTACAAGGGCAGGTTATCAAATGCGCTTTGGTGCTATCTAATTTTATATCTATGATGGAAATTGGTTGAAGATATAACATATGTATGTATATTTTTTTCATGTTTTCATTGTCACGCTATTTCATTCATCGTTTGAAGTTAGCGTTATACCAAGACTCTTTTGATGCATATGTTTTTCATTTTGACCATATTAGTAATATTATGTACTTAATTTCTCATTTCTCTCGATTCAGTTATTGATCATTTTTTAACTTCTACTTGATAATTTTGAAAATTTTGTAACTATTATTTTGGATATCATTACATTATTTTTGGACATAAATAGCTAATAAATCATTTCAACCAGCAAGGGAAGGGGCACTCCCTGATACTTCAACGTTGTTCTCCACTTTCACCCTTCCACCCCATTATCTTTCAAACATGTTATTATCATCCTTCATACTCTCCTACCTCTTCATCCTGAAAAGTATGTTGTTTTTTGGTTTAGGATTCAAAGCATTTGACATTTGTAAGTAGCTAAAAAAATATGTTTTCATAGTAGCATTTTTTAAAGATAGCATCTTGCTGAGATAAGGTGTCCATGTACATTTTTTTCAGTCAAAATGTTACAATTAATTGGAACTGGAACAGGAACTTCCAACGAGGTGGAAGTGGGACAGATAAGTCTGATGAAGAGTTGAGGTGAAGAAAACAAGTTAGAAAATGAAGAAAAGTAGTAGGTGTAGTAGTGGGAGGACGAAACTCTTTGTTATTTTGTCGTCTCCACTCGAAAACTCCTTCCGACCTGCCAGGTCGGAAGGTCGGAAGGAGATCTTGGTCTTGGGGTTGATCTTGAGAGTGAATAAGATGAAGAGGGTGGGGAGGAAGGGGTCTTGGTCTTGTAGTTGGGTTGGGGTGAAGGGCACTTTATTATATTCAATCTCAATAGTACTAAAATATATATTTATTCATTTTTATTATTATTATAGTTTTAATTCTAAATTGAATGAACACTTATGTAGCAAACGGCGATCGCACCCCGACGCACCACCGCACTGGGCAATAAGGGAGCACCACCAGCCAATGAGATCGCAGGTCAAACGGCAGGTCGCGAGAGTAAACACGATGCTCGAGCTTAAAAGATGGGAGGTCACCTGACCCCCGCCCCCCCTCGCAGAAGGAACCGCCTTGTCGTGGCGCGGGGCCTTCAACTCCTTCCTCGCACGAGCCCGCTCTGGATCTAGCCAGTCTCTTCCTCCCGTTGAGGTGGTCTTCTAGCGGCGGGTTCTCCGAGGAGGGACGACCAAGTGTTCCTAGGTGCTGATCTAGTAAGTGGGGTCTCACCCCCCCCCCCCCCAGGGGGGACTCATACTTGCCCACGTGTTTGCCGTGTGTGGCGCCCCTGCGCGCTAGGAGACGGGAGTCCTGGAACGATTCCGTGTATGAGTACGCCCTGCAGCTAGCAACACGCCTCTTCGGTCCTCTATTCCAGCAAGACGTGTGGCCTGATCTCGACTCGGTTAGGTCAATCGGCTGTTCTCTCTTTCTAGCTAGGCTAGGGTCAAGCAGTCCCTGTCTTGCAGGCAATCAGATGGTCTTGCGAGTACCATGAACGCGAGGCAGGGGTTGTGTATATCCTCCCACCACCCCTATGGCTTCTGAGCATCGCCTCAGTGCACAGCCTCTCTTTGTTGGACTCCATGGTGGTGGGGGCGTGGGAGGATAAATTGATCTGCTCTTACATGGCAACCATCACAAAAAAAAAAAAAAAAAAAAAAAAAAAAAAAAAGACCTGACTGACAATCCCATTGACGACCCCAGCACGAAGTTGACCAAGGCTGTCACCTTGGAGCCTTTCAAGGCCGGTGACAAAAGTAAGAGGATAGGTAAGGCTCTGGCATCAATTTAAAATTGGAAGCCAGGTAGGACCCTCCAACCCTGCTGGCCCCACTACCAAAACTCCGGCATAGGTTCTAAAGACAGGCAACAAGCGACTTCGGCCGGCTACGGATTCGGAGGGCGAGTCTGTAGCCTCAAGTCGGTTCCCCCAGTTTAGAGTTCCCCTTAAACCGGGAGGATTCGTCAATGTGTATCAGATGGTATGGGCTCTGGAAATCCAGAGACAGTGCCGTCTGACAATTGGAATTGCCAGAGACAATGGCATGATAATCGTACCGAGGGATCAAGCCACTCTCACCTTCCTCCAGGAGATAAACAAGCTCCTGCATGGGCCGAAGGTGAGCTTGTTAGCTCTGACTCTGGAAGACAGGAAAACCGAGATGGTGCTTCTTGGTTTTCCTTTGATGTATGATCTTGAGGTCATCACTGCTCACCCCAAGGTGGTGGGAGCTTCCCGACTCTCCAAAGGGAAGCTCCCAACCAGGGAAATCCTGGTCACTTTGAATGGAGCCCCAGTTGCGTCCTTGGACCTTGGCAATGGGGGCTCCTACAGCCTCAGGACATTCGTCCCAGACCCGCTCCAGTGCTTTATGTGCCAGAAGAACAGGCACCATCAGGCCACTTGGTCTGTAAAGCCAAAGTGTAGTGTCTATAGTCAGGCACACAGTACAGAGGTGTGCCTCAAAGCACACAAGGAGGGCAAGCGGGACACCACTGCTAAGTGTCCCAAATGGCACACAAAATGTCTGACGTTACTCACACTGTTGGGCGTCATACATTGAGATCGATTATGTCGATCTCGTTGACAACAAAGACTTAATGGACTCAGATTAGCACAATGGCTTCTAATCAAAGCATACTGCAGTGGAACATCAATAGCTTTTCTGTAAAGAACGCCCTTCTCCACACGATCGTGCGATCTTGGAATATTGACATTGTCATGTTCCAGGAGACTTAAAAGGGGGATCCTGTTCACTTCGCAGGATACCATCCCATTGTGCTGCCAAGTACGCAAGGCACCAGAGGTATGATTATCATTGTGAAGCCGACTATCCCCTGCTCCTTGATCGACGATCCTGTGCAGTGTGGAAAAGGTGTCGAATTATTTGTACAATGTGTACGGCAGGCCAAACTGTAGGAGTTTAGATATTAGTGACGTGTGTTGCTGCAGCACATGAACCAATTCCCATAGGGGGCGACTTCAATGCTCACCACCCCATCTTGGCTCCCACTCGTAGTCGTGATGCGGCAGGCTGCTACATAGCCGAGGTGCTTGAGTCGTACCCCAAGAATGCTCTTCTCAACAGCCAGGAACATATGCATGTTGGTGGGGAGGTCCTTGACCTCACCTTTGTCACTGTGGCTCTGGTTAAGAATTAGTTGGTCTGTGGACAACACTGTCACGAGCAATCACTATGGGATAGTCACCACTATCTTGGACGCTGGCCCGGCACCAGTGTCCAACACTGATGGAAGATGGACAGGGCCAACTGGAAACTTTCCAGGAGGCCCTGGCCAGGTGCCTCAGAACCAGTGACTCCCACTTAATAATAATGTGAACAATACTTGAGGCCAGACTAGTAAATGCCATAGACGAGGCAACCTCAGGGACCATCCCCAAAACTTGTCTACAGTTCAGGTGTTTCAAAAACACTAAGTACTCCAATCATGAGATTAAGGAGGTCAGCCATAGAATTAATATGTGCAGAAAACACTTCCACAGACAGAGAACCACACTCTTTCGAGAAAGGCTCTCAGGGATGCTCAGGAAACTGCTAAGACCATAAAGGAGGAAAAATGGCTGGAGTGGTGTGAGTCCTTTGGCCACCAAACCCTTTCAGAGCTGTGGAACCGTATCAGATGGGCCACAAATCGCTCAGCCCCCAGACAGACCCATAATGACCCGCGGTCGAAGGCAGAGAGACTGGCACTTGAGTTCTCTACTAGAACAAGTAGCATCGGCCTGCCACCAGAGTTGAGGGTATGCCAAGAGGAATTGCTCCCAGGCAGACATGCCCTCATTAGAGAAAAAGTGGACGAGCCTGATGCCGCAGATGCCATATTTTCTCTGAGGAAATTATAGCAAACAAATAAGTATAGTTCCCAGTCAGCCCCGGATTGTCATGGGATCTCCTACCCCATCATTTCTCACCGAGGACATGAAGGTGAGCTTGCATTCTTGCATCTCATTAACAAGTCCAGGGAGACTTCCTCATTACCACAGTGCTGAAAGAGGGCTGACATAGCTCCCATCCCTAAACCAAAGGAGTCAGGACGGTACTGTCCCATTTCTCTAATCAGCTGTCTGGGAAAGACGGCAGAGAGAATGGTACTGGACCGGCTCCAATGGAAGTTGGGTCCTCCACATGAACACCTACATGGGTTAACAAGGGGTAAGATCACAGCTCACAGAATGGCCACCTTACTGAGCACTGTCAGCAACACCAGCCTTATTATTGTCTTCCTGGACCTGGAAAAGGCTTTTGAGCTAGCGAGTCCACATGCTATTCACGAGATCTTGATTTGCAGGGGAATCAAAGGCAGGCTGTTTGCATGGATTGGTGAATATTTTAGGAACAGAATTGCCGGAGTGAAGTTTAAAGGTCACTTTTCTAGGCATTTGCCCCTGGAGAATGGCACTCCACAAGGTGGGGTTCTTAGCCCAGCTCTGTTTAACACCCTCATGATAAGCATCCTCGATATTCCACTCCTGGCAGGGTGCAAGATCTTTTCCTATGCAGATGATCTTGCAATTATCTCTGCTGTGAGACAAAATGAGAACGAGAAAGGGCCAGCATTGTCTGGACTTAAAGTCTGAGGAATACTGGAGGGTTGGGCTTAAGATCTCAGCAGCCAAATCAAATGCAATGGCGGTGAAACTTTATGTCCATGACCAAAGGGTTAGGGTAGACTCATTATCATCAACTGGATTCCAAGCCATGTTGGTATTAAAAGTATTAAAGGTATTAAAGGACTTAGCTGACAGGTTGGCAGAGGAAGGTAGGAAGAAACCCTTGAGTGATCTTGTGGTGCATCCTAGCCGGGAACTGCTAAGGCGTTCATCGATGGCTGCAGGGCAGGTCGGTGTCCTGCAGCACCACAGAGAGGAAGCAAGAACCTCCCCCTCGGCCAGCTGGTACTCAGACGCCACAGGCTATTTTCTCCTAGAATATCAAGGTGTGCTGAAGTCAGCCTTTACAGACTGAGAATAGGCTATACTTGTGCGTGGGAAATCATACCCACCATTGGGAATGATGAGTGACACTGTGAACGTTGTGGCGTGCCGGACACCTGATAGAATGCAAGAACACTCACTTCCTCAGGCAGGGTCCAGAGACGACAGCCGCCAGGCTGGTTAGACGGCTATGCCTGTCGCTTGCCCCCTGGCAACTGGAGTGCCTACAGGTAATCCGAACGCCGCGGTAAGCATTTAGATATGATGATCAGATGAGTCAGCACTTATAGCTGGGAGAGGCCGAGCCGCCTCGTGCATATTATCTGGGCAAAGCGACGTCTTCGTAAATCTCTCTGATCTGAACTGAACTGAAAACACTAATTGTCAAGCTCTACATTTATAAAGACCTAGTGCAGCCCATTATGGAATACCCGCCAGTGCCTAACCACACTATTTTAAGAAGGCAGATGATGAAGCTACAGATTATTCAGAACCAAGCAGGCAAATGGATTCTGAATATCCACTCTCCTCAAGTAGTCACCGCACAAGAGATCCAAGCAAGGCTAAGGATCGAGGTGATCAACAAGAGATTCCACCAGCAAGCCAGAAGATGGAGAAGAATTCAAGATGAGGATGAGGAGCTCTACAATCGCCTCAACTCTCGTCCTGAAGACACATGCCTGGTGGCCCAGAAGCCTCACCAGAATCAATGCCATTGAAGAAGTTGAGGCAATATTCACCGATAAAACAGTAAAGAGGCAAAATTAAGAGAACAGCAATACTCAAGTCTACCAAAACTTAGAAGACTAAAAGAGGACCTGCAAGAAAATTTTTAACACCTTTTAATCCACACCACAAGCTAACCCGTAAGGCTCCATTTCAACGTTAAGCACGGTACATCATACATACCAGTGACAGATGACGTGCGAGGTAGGCGAAGTACAGTGTGGGCAGAGTTTCAGAATTAAAAAAAAATAATAATAAAACAAATAAAAAATACACAAACAAAAACAAAATTCTAATTAATAACATGCTAGGTGTTCTGGTATCTGGCTGCCTCCCGAGGGGTTGACCTGGGGCTTTGTTCAGTTACTAAGGGCACACATGCATGGTATTTCTCTCCTTTTCCCTGGTCTTAGAAACTTTATCCTTTCTCCAGCTTTCTCTGCTTTTCTTCTATCACTTGATCTCCTCGCAAATTTCATTTCCACTCTCCCTCCAGCTCCCTTCACTTCCTCTTCACTTTACATACTTCCATTATTCAAGATAGTCATTGCTCGGTGTTCTGGTATCCCGACTGCCTCCCGTGGGGTTGACCCGTGGCTTTGTTCGGCTGCCAAGGGCGCACCTCTATCCTCCAACTTCCTTCTCCTGGTA
This sequence comes from Penaeus japonicus, assembly GCA_017312705.2. NCBI lineage: Eukaryota > Metazoa > Arthropoda > Malacostraca > Decapoda > Penaeidae > Penaeus > Penaeus japonicus. Next base: position 341,535 of record BOPN01000651.1, read on the forward strand.
GACCTAAAATAAAAATCTAATACTCTCTTTATTATACTGAACTTTCTAGCTCTCCCTTTATCTTTTCCCAAGTTTCATTTTCACTGTCTTTAAATCTCCATTAACCACTTCTTCCACTTTCCCCGTTAAAAAAAAATAATAATAATGACTAAAGAATCCTTTACCTTAACTCCAATCTACAAGATCTTGACTCCTTCCTCCCCACCCTATTCATCTTATGCACTCACAAGACTACAATCAACCCAAGATCAAGATTCCATCAGTACCTTCCAACCTGGCAGGCCTCCCTGAGTTTCGAGTGGACATGACAACTTAACAAGACAGACCTACAACTTCTCTTTATTTTCTAAATTGTTTTTTATACCTCAACTCTTCATCAGGCGTATCTGTTCCACTTCAACTCCGGTAGAAGTTCCAGTTCCAGTTCCAACACCATTTGTAGACTAATAGATAGATACTCTCGAGCTACCAGCACCTGCTCCTAATTGTACCTGTCAGTAAACCTTAGTCAACTGTACATAATAAGCCAAGAAGAAGAAGAATTAAGCAAGGTCGTTACCTGTATGCCAAAGGACTTGGTATAATCCTAAGGAGTCACCTTCATAGCAAGGAATTTGACACTCGGCTCTCTCAAGCCAAGCACCTGGTTGCTTTACAAGAAATCCTTGTCCTGTCCCCCTCTGTCCTTTAACACCACTTTTCGGCATTAGGATAACGCCGTTTGTTTCCAAAGGCGAACCATGCGGTTTACCCGGGACTCTAGGAAATACTCAGAAGTTGCCATCTAGGCTAGGCTTAGGGAACGGCGGTAGGCCACTCTTACACCCCTGCCAACTCCAGCTAGACACGGTGTATCTAATCAAACTGGTTAGGCTCCTCGAAGATAAGGGGAGGTTGTCAGATATAGGACTTAATCTGACAACACAGGCAGGGCTTGGACCTTTTGCCCTGACAGAACCAAGCTATGAGATCGGTACCATGGCTTCGACCACCAAGATTAAAATAAACTTAGATGGAATTCCGACATTGACCAAGAAGCAAGAACTGATATTTGACTATGGCATTCGCTTCCTACGAATAATAGACACGAGAAATGGCTACATTGTCTTACCCAAGACATTGCAAGACGTTGATAAGATCATGTCACCCGAATTCCGACGCAAACTCCCGTCCTCAGGTTATGCCCCAAAGATGCCTCTTGAGACGAAAGCCAAAATGGCTATTGTGATAAAGAATAAGTAGATTTCTACATCACCAGCCACTCAAATGAAGAAATTAATGAAGAACTGACAAAGCAACTGAATACACAAATAGACGAAGTATACAAGATGCCACAGCATGGGATAGTTAAGATACGATTCATAGTTAATTAGACAGCCGAAATGATTAAAGACCAAGGACTCATCCTGTACAAACACAATATAAACCCGGCCTAGATCGAGGAAGAAAGATTCACAAGAGTAATTCAGTGTAGGCATCCTAAGGGTTATGCTGCCAGCAGGATCCTCAGCCACCCCAAAAGAAACCTCTGAAGCAACTGAAGAAATGCCTGAACTGCCAGATCTTGAAGAAGAGATGCCGCCACTGGAAGAGCCCTCTGCACCAGTAACAAATTATATAAGGGTGCCATCCCCTCAGAGGTACAAGAACGTTAAGAAGGCCATGGAAGCAAGAGACAAAGCAGTAGTTGTCATCCTGTACACAGCCGAAAAAATGCGTCACGAACGGCAATATCGATGATGATGTTACAGAATAGATCAATTATGGCTGGATGAAATACTCCTTCAATAATCAAAAGCTGAAATTTAATGATCGTGCCAGCATCATCGACAGAAGTATTAGGGCACCCTCCCTAAATCTCGGTGGTGTGATCATAACCTACCTTGACCCTGAATCCTACAGGAAGAGAAGGAATAGCTACGATGAATCCCAAGAGAGGCATGAAGATGGACCTGCAGCTAAATCCAAGTGAACCACACCATCACTATAATACAGCACAACGTCCTTAAGTGGACTATGGTCCTAATAAACAGTCATGGTTTAAAGGACACAGACAGGTTCAAACTGTTCCCCTATTTCTGCTATCAGAGGAACAGGACTGGAGAAGCAAATGATGGGATAGCAATAGCAGTTCGAAGAGAGATAAAACACAAGATTCTCGACGACTTTGATGAGATACTGGCAATAGAGATAGAAACCAGCAGAGGTCCAATATTATTGGCAACAATGTATCTACCACCATGGGCATTTGTTCCACTGCAAGACTTACACAATCTGCTTCAAAGAAGATTACCCACATACATAGTGGGAGACCTCAATGCCAACCATTCATTGCTAAACAACAGAGCAGGCAACCAGGTTGGCAATGGTATTGCAAGAATGGTTGCATATGGAGATCTAATCCACGTTGGACCAGACTTCCCTACCTACATCATAGTAAACACGGCAACCAATCCAGAGATTGCACTCTGCAACAGCGAAGCCCACCACAACATGACAAAGGAACCGAGCCCTGCAACCACCAGCGATCACATGCCCATCATCCTCAAGATAACATCTAACCCAATACTGAAAAGCCTAACCTCTAGCAGATTCAACTCCAGAATGGCTAATTGGGAAGGATTCAAGGAACCACTCCATTCAAGGCCCGAAGCCAACTTGAGGACTGCAGCATTGGAAGAGATCGATGATGAAGTCCGAAAGTGGTACAGCGATGTTGAAGCTGCACTCGAGCAATGTGTACTCAAGACCAACTACAGGACTATCCCCCATCCAAGGCTGACACCAGATATGAAACTGCTAAATTTACAGTTGAATCACCTGTAGCACTATGTAGGAATTCATGGATGAACACAAGACCTGCGAGCAAGATACAATACAGTACAAAGAGAACTCTCACAGAAATGGAAGAGAGCAGCAAATGACAAATGGGAAGACCTTGTGAGGAAAGTGGAATGGAACCGAAAAGACCCACATTCATTCTGGACAGGAATTAAGAAGCTGATGGGAAGAAACGAAAGCAGGATCAAAGAAAAGGATCAAATGATCTATGAAGAACAAGAAATTCTGTTCAGAAATTACTGGAAAATTTTGCTTCAGAATCACAGAAGAAGAGAATTTTGACAGTGATTTCGAGGAGTCCATCATTGAAGATGTAGGACACATTGACCTCCTATCTCCAGAAGCTGCTGCTGATTTCGCAA
>BOPN01000651.1:382237-387237 GCA_017312705.2 Penaeus japonicus
TTTAGAGGGGATGCCATTGAAAATAACGACACCGCGATATTTAATGTCTTTGTGATTTAAAAGATGGGATTAGAGGAGAGCAGAGACTGAAGTTAGCTCTTCTAGAATAAATATTGTTTGTGCTATTAGAAAAATAGTTTGGTGATGAAATTAATTAAGTTATGAAAACATTCATGAATATACATGGAGCATAAGACATGCCATTGGATTTTAGCAATCCTAAATCATTAATACGAATCCCATGATACTTCTGATTTTTTTTTTATTTTTTTTTTATTTATTTATTTTTTTGATTTTTTTGATTTTTTTTTTATTTTTATTTTTTTGCTGCAAGACCTCTAGAGGATTTAATAATGTACTACTAGCTCCGCCCTATACTGACAAGCAATAAGTGAGATTTTAATACGTTAAAGACTAATATAATGTTAACATAGCCTCGCTCTTTAAGTGGTTAAGGGTTAAATATAGCATATTTTGGTTAATTAACTACGTTTGTGTTTTTTTTAATATTATATACTGTCTTTTACTAGTGTTAATTGTAAGTTTGCTTCATTTTATCCACCATATTATATTTTTTTCTGTCATCGATATATATGGTACAGTCATCTCTAAATAAAATATAGTTTCAAGTGCTAGATGATCCTGTCATATCATTTTTATATAAATTAAAGAGCAGTGGTTCAAGCACTGAACCTTGAGGGACTTTACTGGCACCATTGATAAAGATTATCCTTATATCGATACGTATTGCATTCTATTAGAGAGATAGCTCTGAAACCGGAGGGAAGGACCACGAAAGCCATAGTAATATAGTTTGTCTATGAAAATTTGGTGATTTACAGTATCGAAGGCTTAAGAGAAATCTAAGAATATGCTGTTCAGGAATTCATTGTCATCAAAGGCTCTGAGAACATTTGTAATGCGCTGCAATGCTGATTTTGATGATCTTTGAGCTCTAAAGCTAAACATAATTTATCATGCTATTTTACATTATAATTTCGAAAATTATGCCAAAGGCTGTGAGACTGGATACAGGGTGGTAACATATAGGTTCATCAAGTGACCCATCTTTGTGTATAGGAACAACTCTTGTTATTTTTAAACATGATTGAAACGTACCTGATTACACAGAGCGATTACGAAAATATTTACGTTAAATAAAAATTGGAATGTCGTCGTTTCCAGCAGAGCTGTCTCGAGACTCTGACAAAGCTATATGTTCCAGATTCTGTACAGAGCTTGGGAGAACAATCCATTAGTGGGCAATTTATGGTTTGTTTAAGTGTTGTACCTTAATCTTTTAATGTTTAATGGAAAAATGTTGGCTAAAATTAGTGTTAACTAATTATAGAACTGGGAGAAGCCTTCATTAACTTCAGTTGAGGTAAGACAGCTTAGCCAATCGACAATATCTCAATATTTGATAAAAAGCCAACTAAATATCCAGCACTGAAATCTCTGAATCTTATGATTATAGTGTTAGGTGTTTTGGAGAACCTCTGGAATGAAAGCAAAAAAAAAAGATTGGGAAGTGATCAGATATTGAAGAATAAACAATACCATTTGTCAAATTATGCCTGACATCATTTGTCCATACTGAATCGAAAATTGTGGTTGTGTTTGTGGTCACTCTTGTAAGGTGTTATGATGCAGTAAAGGAAGTGGCTGTGAAGGAGTGATATGAGATCAGCATCGTCTTTGAAATACGCATGATTTAAAAGATTTATGTTGAAGTCACAAATCAAGTATGAAGTCGACTTCTCTCGCTTGGTCGTGTTTAGTACTTCACATAAACAGTTCAGGAAACCATGATAGTTACTATGTGGTGGTCGGCATATGCATCCGACTAAAATCTTGTGTACATGCATTTTTATTTCGACTAAAATAATTTGTATGTGTGGTCATTATAATATCAGACCAGTATTTTGACGAAACTTTTGTCGAAACATAAATTCAGAATAGTTGGTTAGTAGGTTAGAATAGTTAACGTAAATATTGAGATTATCTAAGCTATGAATGTTATCATCTAATTTTGTTTCACAAATCCCCAAAATATAATTACACTATAAAAAAAAACTCTGTACTCTGTTTGAATCTATTCATATTTTGGTGGCAAGCTATTGTTATCGAAATACATTACTTTCAAAGATTCTACAGGAACATAAGTTAGCAATTGGTCTAAAGCACCAGGCAAGGGATTTGCTAGGAAGGTACAAGTTGCTTCTTTTGAAAAGTAGGATCATTGTGTCTTTCATCAGAATTATCTGAAAAAAATGAGTAAAATGTTTCTCTAATAAATTGTCTAAACATAAGCAAGAGAGAGAGAGAGAGAGAGAGAGAGAGAGAGAGAGAGAGAGAGAGAGAGAGAGAGAGAGAGAGAGAGAAACTGTGCAAAACCCTCATGTTCTAATTCGCTAAACTGGAAGTCACACATTGGGAATGCAGAAAGGTATTACAGTATATTATAGCATATGCCACTAATATAATAGGTTAAAAACTTATTTTTGATGACTGCCAGCGTTTTGAGCCTGTCGCGTTTCCCTCATTACCTGATGTCTTAGGACTTGAAGATAATTGCTTTAGCCGATCTTGGGATTCTTTCCCTGCTTTGGGCGAACACCAGCAGCAGCAGTACATGGGGAACCAGCACCAATGTCGCTAGCAGTAGGGTCTGTACCAGGGGAACCAGCACTAAGGGCACCAGCAAAAGTACCTGCACCAGTGGAACCAGCATCAGGGGCACTAGCAGTCTCAGCAGTACCAGGGGTAGGAGCAGTAGTGTAGCAGACGGCGATCACATCCCGACACATCACCACATTGGTCAATTGGAGAGCACCGCCAGCCAATAAGAGCGCAGGTCAAACGGCAGGTCGAGTGGGTAAACACGATGCTCGAGGTTAAAAGATGGGGAGGTCACCAAAAATAACGAGTAGACTCCTGAACTCACGCCGTAACGCCGCCACGCGAAACAACCACGACAACCTGCCATACCGACATATATCCAGTGCTTAATAATAAACTAGAAAAACATTGTAGACCTTCTGTTACGAACCGACAGTAGCATTAGCAGTCGCAGCAACACCAGGGAAATCAGCACCAGAGGCGCCAGCAGTAGTACCAGCACCAGCAGTGCCAGTACTCGTAGCAGTACCAGTACAAGGTGCACCAGTAACAGTAACATCTTCAGAGATATCACCATCAAGATCATTAGCGGTAGTAGTAGCACCATCAGAGGCGCTACCAGCAAAAGTACTTCAGGAGCGCCAACAGGAACAGGATGGTGGTGTGGCGGTGTGGGATATTCGGCCAGCGAAGACACTGAGGGGGCGGACGCGGCAGATAGTGTTGAAGCCACGGAGTGTAGTGTCCGTTGGGCGTGTCCTTGGTGATGTATGGAGTACCGATCCTTTATTACAAACAGTGTAATTTGGAAAAGGTAATCTAGCCTCTCTCCCTTGCTTCACATAGTCATGGTAGTTGTTGGCGTCGGATATCAATGGAGTGCGGGTATACATCCTCATTTACATTGATGTTAGTTCCCTGCAGCTTGTGTTTGTTTTGAATTACATATTCTCTGTTTTGATAGCGGGAGAATTTTGCCTCTATGTCTCGAGGTTTATTATGCTGGACCTTGCTTTCTCCCTGGAGAACCCTCTCCATTCTAGGGTGATTCCAAAATGCTCTCATTATTTTCTTTATCCTAAAGTGTGATTGTTCCTAGTTCCCACTCCGATCTTTGGGAATTCCACTAACTCTAAGGGTATTTCTCCTACTTTAGTCGTCAATATATCGTAGGACATGTTTATATATATATATATATATATATATATATATATATATATATATATATATATATTATATGTATATATATATATTGTATTTTTAATTTCCTTATAATGTTGACAAGATTCAGTACGAAGTACCTTATTTTTATCTTATATTACTTTTAGTTTTTTTTATTTCATTGTCATAGAATTTTTGAGTATCCATTGAGACTTGAATGATCGAAATAATGCTTTTATTATCTAATTCCTTATAAGGGTTAATATATATATATATATATATATATATATATATATATATATATATATATATATATATATATATATATGAATAAATATAAATATAAATTTTACCTCCCTGACTGTGACTGGATCTCAGGTCCTCAGAGTGAGAATCCCGGCTCCTAAACTTTACACTACACAACCAAATAAAAGAATTGTCTAACCAGGTACCTTGCAACCACCATGGAAGTTCCTATACACTTTTAGCAGAGCAGTGATAGCGAGGTTTTATAGACTGTCCCGGTGGGCACTCGGCGACAATGAATTGGAAATTTCAAGTCACAAATCAAGTTACCGAGGTTATATTTATGTGATAAAGATGGTAGAATTCAATAATGCATTTTAATATAGCAATACAAATTTTACCTCCCTGACTGTGAATCGATCTCAGGTCCTCAGAGTGAGAATCCCAGCTCCTAACCATTACACTGTAAGACCCACTAAATGTATTTTTTAATCAGGTGCCTTACAACCACCATGGAAGTTACTTATATACTCTTAGCAGAGCAGTGATAGCTAAGTGGGTCGTGTAGTGTAATGGTTAGGAGCCGGGATTTCCACTCTGAGGACCGGAGATCGAGTCACAGTCAGGGAGGTAAAGTTGTAATTCTACATCAAAATACATTACTGTATTCTACCATCTTTCTCACATAGATATAACCCTGATAACTCGATTTGTGACTAGAAATTTCTGATTCATTGCCGCCGAGTGCCCACGGGGATTGTCTGTAAAATCTCGCTATTACTGCTCTGTTAGAGAGGTAAAATTTGCATGATATATATATATATATATATATATATATATATATATATATATATATATATATATATATATATATATATATGATACACACACGTACAAATATGTAGAGTAAAACAGCTTAGCTTCATTTCACTTATATTAATCGTTCAATCTGATAATACTTATCAAGTAGC
>BOPN01000651.1:404737-409737 GCA_017312705.2 Penaeus japonicus
CTGGGATGATTCCATACGGCGACGTGAAGATGTGTGTTGGAGGAGGAGCAGGAGGGGGAGTGGAGAGGAAATAAGGGATGGGTCAGGTGGCGGAGGAGAAGGTAGCGGCAGTGGAGGAGGAGGAGGACAAGGAGGACAAGGGAATATACTGGTATTGGTAATAAAAGCAGGAGAGGGAGGGCAAGGGGAAAGTGGTGGTGGTGGTGTGGTGGTGGTTGGGGTAGAGAAGGAGGAGGTGGTGGTGGAGGAGGTGGTGGTAGAGGAGGAGGTGGTGGTGGAGGAGGAGGTGGTGGTGGTGATAGTGGTGGTGGTGGAGGAGGAGAAGGAGGAGGAGGAGGAGGAGGAGGAAGAAGAAGAAGAAGAAGAAGAGGAAGAGAAGAACAAGGAAAAAGTGCTAGTGATGCAATATAAGAAAGAAAAGAAGAAGGAAATGGTGGCTATGGTGGTGACTGTAGTGCTGGTTATGAAAGAGGCGAGGAAAAAAAAAAAAAAAAACACGAAGACAAGGAAAAATCAGCGAGAGAGAGAGAGAGAAAAAAAAATGAAGCAAAAGAGAAGAGCGTGACAGAAGAGAAAATCACAATAAGGGAGCCAAGGGATGAAAAGGAGTACCAGGCGGGAGAGATGATGAAGATTAAGCCGGAAAAAAAAGAAAGAGAAGGAAGAGAAAGCGAAGAAAGGGGGAAGGAGAAGGAATTCCAGTCGACTGCTCCTCCTAAGTCTGGCACGTCCTGCGGGTGACACAAGACACAGTGGGCGGTCCTGGCTATCCCCCCCTCCCCCTCCCTTAGCACTATACCCGTGGCCTGTCACGATGATGCACTGAGTCCGGCACTTTGGCGAAAAGGGAATATACGGTCAGTCACCACCAGGCTTTGAGATCTTGGACGAGGGTCGAAATGGAAAATAATATGCCTGGCGAGAACACGTCCTTCATTTCAGGGGGATGCGAAGGGACAGGACGGAAAGGTGGAGGGGGGGGGGGGGACTTTAACTTTATGTGTCGACCTTTTTTTTTTTTTTTTTCTTCTCTGTCTAAGATTTCAAGGAATGGAGGAGGAATATATAAGGTGGAAGTTTCGAGGATTTGTTATGTTGTTATGATGTAGTAGGAGCACTAGCGTTGCCTTGGATATTTCGGTTCAAAAGGGAATTTAATGTGGGAGCTGTAGACATGATGCATGGAATTAAAAGGGTATTTTTATTTCACAGATCTTTTTCATTTAAGGGAAAAGGATCTGCCTACGAGATTCCATACACATCATCCCTCTCTCTGAATATTAATCCTTAATTAAGGAAGGTTATTGATAAAGATGATACAGGGAAGGACATGAATTTTGATATAATACATGACTCCATAAGGTATAAGAAAGTTTACAACCACAAAGCTACTATAAGGTATTGTCGAGGGGAAGCTCAAAAAATGATCCCCGAAAGCGGCAGAAGAGGGAGGGGGCCGGGCACTTATTCGTCTCCAGAGGTAAAAATCCCAAGCAAAATGGGTTTGGTTTCGTGCGTTCTTCGCTTCTGATTTTATAAACGCCCACTGATAAAACAATAAAACATGAAACATAAGGCCAAATGGGCTTACTTAAAAGGGAGCAATTAATCCTATCCGATATGTAAAACGGTTAAACACAACCTTTCTTTGCTATTCCAGCGTTGCCACAGGGTAATCCAGGGTAATCCAGGGGTAAGCACACTAACACCGAGTCCAGAGACAACTCCCCCTTTTTGGTTTATTGACAAAGCTTTCCATACCGTTCCTAGGCTTCAACGTGGAGACAAATTCTCATACAATAATACAGTCTTATATAACACAAAATATACAGTAAGGTTAACTAGTAATAAATACAAGTGGAAGTTATGTGAAAAGGGTACAAAAGGCAATATGACAAGGTAAAATTAAGTAAACTTTACAAACTAAAATGACAGTAAGATATACCAATGAAACAAGAAGCATAACTTTTAAAACAAAATCAGAAATAAAATATGATTATAAAGCAATATGTACATCCAATTGGGTCCCCTTCAAAGTCGTTCACTAATCAATAAATACAAAATAAGTGGTTACGTGACATATCGTAAGTATAAAACAATAAAAAATCTACAGTTCAAAAGGTTATTAAAAACAACATGAATGATAAAATCAGCAAGTATCTAAGAATCAAAATACTTATCATAAATAAGATTAACTATAATGAAAGTGTCTAATAAAAAATAAATAGTTATATAACTAATTAATTAAGAATTATAAATCAACTAAAAGAAGTAAACATCTATTACATTTCCACATATAAGTAAAACATCAAAACTAATAAGAACATATATTTAGAAAAAAGGATCTCTGATCAGTCTTATTCGCATCCAGGGGGTTCAAACCCCTCTGAATCGCAGTAGGAACCTCACAACATAAAAACTCTCAGAAATGATTTTACTTATACAATATAAATTATATGGTGTCAGCATTATATTGTGCGGCGTTGCTTGCGTGGGTGGGAATCATCTCCGAAGTGCTTGAGTGCCGCCCCTCTGGATTACATTCATGGTTAAGTTCGGATTCGGATTTGGAATCAGGATTAGGTAGAGGGTATCTAGAGGAAGGGTAGGGGAGCAGAGTAAGGGAGAAGGGTGTGGGTAGGAGAGCGTAAGCGTGAGAAACAGAACGAAAATTAGTGAAACGGTAAGTCGAAAGGGAACAAAGGAGAAACGCAAACATAAGGCAAGAATAAAGATAGGATAGAAGTAGAAATGGGGGGAAATTTGCACGAAAGTAGAAAAGATAAGTAAAGAACACGAGAATGAGAAGAAAAGAAAGTGGGGAAGGTGAAGATGAAATACATATACATATACAAACATATGTATATATATACATATACAAATACATATACATATATATATATATATATATATATATATATATATATATATATATGTATATATATATATATACACACACATATATATATATTTATATATATATATATATATATATATATATATATATATATATATACATACATATATATATATATATATATATATATATATATATATATATATATATATAAATATATACATACATATATATATATATATATATATATATATATATATATATATATATAAAATATATATATATATATATATATATATATATATATATATATATATATTATATATATATCTTGAATGAGCGAGTAATTCAGTGGTTCTTTTTATCCAGCGGGAACAGTACGATGAACTTATAAAAGGAGAGAAAATTCAATGTATCTTATAAAGATAAATAGCTGACGTGATACTTCCCGAATCCTTGTTGACAAAAATCATCATCATCATCATCATCATTATAACCATCACCAGCAGCATCAACACCATCATTATTATCCCCATCATTATCATCATCACCCTCATTATCACAAAAACCATTACCACCATCATCTTCACTATCATCATCAGCAGCATCAACATATCCATAATCCAAGGCACAGACGACCCACCAGACCAAAGGAACGAGATATTCCAAACCGCAATGCAAATAAAGAACGACTCTTCTCTTCCACGGATAGATAAATCATCGTAGGAAATTTATAATCGCAATTAAGTTGTCGCCAAAGAACTCGTGGACCAGAGGGCGAACTGCAGTCTTCAAAAACGTTACCATGTATTACACGTGACGTTTATGTGTTTGTACAAGATCTTTGCTCTGGTCTGTTTGGAATGTTGTCACACTTCCCGTTTTTTAAGAAGAGAAATGCAAGATAGAATAGATGAAAGGATGGTGATGATGATGATGATGATGATGATGAGGAGGAGGAGGAGGAGGAGGAGGAGCATGAGGACGAGCATGAGGATGATGATGATGATGATGAGAAGGAGGAGGAGGAGGGGGATAAAGATGATCATGATGGTATAACAAGTGAGGTTTTTCATGGAATGCAAATTTGTCTTTTAATCTTCAGAGTAGTTGCTTTGAAGAGGTAGTTTGATTCTATTCTTATTTCTGCATTTTCTCTTTTTTTCTTTGTTTTCCCTATGTTATTATCATTCTTATCATATTTAGCTTAATAATTTTATCCTCATCATTATTATAATTAGTACTATTATCATTATTATCCTCATTACTATAATTATCACTATCATTATTATCATTATCATTATTATCATCATTATCATTATTGTTTTTGTTGTCATTTTCATTACTGTTATTTATACTATCATTATTATCACAATTATCATTACTGTCATTATTATTATAGATAGTATCATAATCATCATTATTAATATCTTTATTACTAATATGATCATCAATAATATTATCATTATTATGGCTGTTATCATTGTGAAGAAAAGTAATGCTAATAATGATATTTGTTATATTATCATTATCATTACTATACTAATCCTCCTTCTCATCAATATTATTATCATTATCGATGTTACCATAATTATCATTATCATTATTGTGATTAGCATGATATAAATAATGATGATGCTAGTCATTTTTATCATCACTAATATTGTTATTATAATCATCATTATCATTATCATCAATATTATCCTAATTGTTATCATCATCGTTTTCATAACTATCACCATTATCATTAATGCTATTATTGTTATTTTTTTATCCTCATCGTAACCATTATCATTACTTTCATTATTATCATTACTATTATCATCATTATAAATCTCAGTATCATCACCATCGTGATAATGGAAAGATAAATGGGACAATGAATAAATGAAGTAAAAAAAATATAACACAAGGAAAAAAAAAAAAAAAAAAAAAAAAAAACACATTTGCCCTCAATTTGTGTCATTTTCTTCTATTCTTCAGTCAACAATACTTTTTTTATTTTTCTTTCTTTCTTTCCCCGAACTTGTAAATTCTTTGATTCTGAAAAGCAAAGCAACTAGACGTAAGGGAGAGATATCGAATTTTGTCCAGCTGGTAAGTGTCTTGGATTTGCTTTTGGATAGGCTTGTGGACTACATGC
>BOPN01000651.1:432237-435642 GCA_017312705.2 Penaeus japonicus
ATATATATATATATATATATATATATATATATATATATATATATATATATATATATATATATATATAGACATACATATATATATATGCATACATTGATGGGCATGTAATACCCATTGCTAATATCTGTGTTGCTGCAGATGCATATTTTCCCTAATCAAGCAGTCATATAACCCCAACGTCGATCACCATAACCCTCACCATAACGGTTAATCCCAACCAGCATTGAAAAAGAGGTCACCAACCCACCTTGCAATTACGAAACAAATCAGCGCCATGGCTTCAACCCCCCCCCCCTTTTTTTTTGGGGGGGGGGGAGGCATTAAAGCATAAAGGAAGTACTCAAACTGCGACATAGTATTCCCAGCCTCCCTTTCTGTGACTTACTATTGTTTTTCTCGAGTTCAAGGAAGGATTCTATTCCCCCAGAAACAAACTTCTCACTAATATCAGGGTACAACTTCAAGTTTGCCGAGATGGTTCGATTTTAAATTTCGGTCTTGTGTCGTGAAGGTGAACTTTTGGAATAGCAATGAAAGTTTCGCCATTGTGGGAGTCATTATTATTATTATTGTTATTATTAGTGTTATTTTGTGGTGGTTGTATCTACTTTTTTTTGTATCGATATGGTTTACTATTTTTGTCTTAATTTTTATTATTTCTATCTTCATTTTCTTTATTATCAGGATTGTTATTACCATCGTTAGCTTTTTTTTTTTTTACTTTTATCCTTTGTTTTATTATTATTACTGTCATTATCATCATTGTTGTGTTATCATTATCATCGTTGTTATCATCATTAATATCATTACTATTTTCATTGTTATCATCATTATCATCGTTGTTATTATCATTGATATCATTACTATTTTCATTATTACCATCATTATCCCTATTATTATCATTATCATTACTATCATTGTTATTATTGTCATCACTATTGTTATTAACATTATCATCAATCTAATCATTACTTTCACTATCATCATTGCTATAATCGTTATTATCATTATCTTTTTTTATCATTTCTATAACCATCATCATGTTGTAGGCATCATCAATCTTTATCATCATCTCATTATCTTTGTGTTATTGTTATTGCAAATAGGATTATCATTATTTTCATTATCATTATCATTATTATCATTTCATTATTCTTATTATCACACACACACACACACACACACACACACACACACACACACACACACATATATATATATATATATATATATATATATATATATATATATATATATATATATATATATATATATATATATATATGTTTCCTTTTTTATATCTCGATCTGTCTATCTCACAAACTATGCATTAAGATGAAAAAGTAATCTGTCGCTTTGATGAATAGAAAAGAACAATTCACACGAGTAGAATGCCTGGGAAAAGTTAGGAAGAAACCGGAAGTTTAAGGGTTTGAGGATAGAGAGGAGGGAGTTGGGTAGGAGGGGGGGTGATTGGATGAGGGGTGAGGGGAGGATAGTGGTGAGTGATTGGGGTTGAAGAGGTGGAGGGAGGCGAGTGTGGTCGGCAAATGGGGTAGGGGTGAGAAAGATGGTGGTGGCTGTGTTGGAGAGGAAGGGTAAGGAGTAGGGGTGTGCATCTAGAGAGGAGGAGAGGGGGTAATGGGGAAGGAGGGGATGGATATGGTAGGCGAGTGGGGAGGGAGGGAAAAGGGTAATGGTGGGCATGTGGGGAGGAAGAGAAAAAGGTAGTGGGAAGTGTGTTAGGGAAGGAGGGAACGGGAAGCGGTAGGTGTGTGAGGAGGAAGGGAGGCGGGGAAAGGAATGTTATGCTGCAATTCAGATTAATGGTTTCCATGACAAACGACCACAATACCTCAGTCTCCGCTAGCTTCCAGCTGGCTTTATGAGGGTTCTCGTGCGGTGCAGGTTCTGTTATCAATGAAATTCAGATTGCAGAGATGAATGCTGTAATACTTTAGCGCTGGGCTCAGCCACTCCGTCATAACGGGTCTTGAGTTTAAGATAGTGGTCTTGTGTGCTGTACTTGCGGCATTTATTATTATGTTTTGCGTTATATGCGTTCGAGAAAACTTTTGAGAATGGAGTTTTCGGTGACATATATATATATATGAAAAGATATTCAAGAGGGGGAAAAAAGATAAAGAAAAGAAACGAACAATGTGTGTATTTGTATATATATATAGTATGTATATGTACGTAATATATATATATATATATATATATATATATATATATATATATATATATATATACATATATATAATAATAATAATATATAATATATATATATATATATATATATATATACAAATATATATAATGCTCTCTCTCTTTTTTATTCCTGGTTATTCCCGTTTCCGTGTTTTCATCTTAAATGAAGCCTAATATATCAGAGCAAAAAATAGCAATAACTGAATTTAAAGACATAACAACGATGGAAAACATATTTCTACCATCAATCTTTTCATTCCTCAAGGATAAAAATGAACAGAACAGCAAAAATACTAAACGTTTTTTTCTTTCTTTCTTTCTTTTACTTTTTCTTTTCTTTTCCTTATCCTGCTCGTGATTAACTCATGTTATAGTTTAAATTACTTCAGCTTGCCATCTTCTGCAGCTGTATTATGTGTGTGTGAATAACAAGCTCAACTCTTTCCAAGTTTCTCAAAGTTAATTAGAATTTTGAGCACTAATTAGATCGTTGGCTATGTTCCGGTATCTGAAAAAAAATAATCCGAGATTTTCCAATTTCTTCCAGGATGATTTTACTTTCAGATATTGTTTTAGAACTTTCACTGCATACTTACATACGTTCATACGTGGGATACGTACATTCATATATCTGCATATATCCGTGTAAGTGCATCTGCATCGTTATCTCTTTCTTCTTTTTTTATTATTTCAATTCCTCTCACGTTCCTACCTCCACATCATGAATAACTGATTCTTTTTATCCCGAAAATAACCAGAATACAAGTACACCCCGACAGAGAAGGACAGCATGTGGCAGTCCGTCCGTTGAAACCCGAGTTAATAGAGGCGTCGCTAAGTGAGGGACGGCATCAGCTGTGCCTGGAAGGAGAGCGAGCCAGGCACAGTGCCATTCTGAGAGTTAGCCTCTGCCGCTTGTGTCGGAGTGTCTCTTTGCTTATTCTTTACTGTGGAGGTTGTTGTACCCAGGCCGCTGTGTCGAGTGCATTTAAAGTCTGAGAGGAGGTACTGTGAAGGAGGATGTATACAGGTATATTCTTTTGGTGTGTGTGTGTGTGTGTGTGTGTATGTATGTATGTATGTATGCATCTATTTATCTATCTATCTATCTATCTATCTATCTATCTATCTATCTATATATATATATATATATATATATATATATATATATATATATGTATGTATGTATAT
>BOPN01000652.1:32500-35000 GCA_017312705.2 Penaeus japonicus
TTGTATCCGTACAGTGCGTGACGTAATCAGACGTTATTTGATGCATAAGGATATATAAGGGCATAAACCTGTCGAACACCAAGCACAAGTCAAGGATGTGGAAACGACGAGAAAGTCACAAGCATCATTATTCACCCTCCAAAAAAAATATTCAGAACAAAAGTCATACCTTCCCCTCCCTCCCCCCCCCCAAAAAAAAATATATATAAAATGGGGGGAGGGGGGGGGGGGGCTTTCACCTGCGCCAAAAACCGCCAGTAAATAGGCCCCATCTGGTGTAAACGTTCCCACCAAATTTACTACCTCGACCAGCGTTGAAATTTTAGGTTTATGAACCCGATGAGCGAATCTATATCACGAGGCGACAATAAAACGAAAATTCAGTCGGGAACAACGTGGATCATTAAAGCGTATCAGATTTTTTACGGGTTTTGGACAGCAAAATATTTCCATGCAGAGAGCGCGGTCGGAAGCTGCGAGGGCTTATCACAGGAGATTCTTCCGTGTTTTGGGTTATGGTGATGGAGCGAACTTGTGATTCAATCGCTGCGCTCGGTGTCACGTTTTTTATTAATATCATTGCTCTTGCCGTTATATATATATATATATATATATATATATATATAATATATATATATATATATATATATATACATATATACATATGTATACATATATATATATATATATATATATATATATATATATATATATATATATATATATATATATATATATATATATATATATATATATATATATATATATATATATATATATATATATATATATATATATATATATATATATATATATATACTCTGTATATATATATATATATATATATATATATATATATATATATATATGTATATATATATATATATATATATATATATATATATATATATATATATATATATATATATATATATATGACTTGCAAAACACTTCCGTGTTGATAAATGACAGATAAACCCACTATACACAAAATAGATTTATTGAAAATGAAACGACAATTTCAAGACCAATATATATATATATATATATATATATATATATATATATATATATATATATATATATACATATATATAAATATATATATATATATATATATATATACATATATATATAAATATATATACATATATATATATATATATATATATATATATATATATATATATATATATATATATATATATATATATATATATATATATGTATATATATATATATATATATATATATATATATATATATATATATATATGTGTGTGTGTGTGTGTGTGTGTGTGTGTGTGTATGGGCCGTAGTAAAGAACGTATGGTGACGGGTTACCCGTCCAGTGTTCGCAATAAAGAAAATGGGATTTCCGAAAATTAGTATTGGAACGTCGGGAATTTTCCTCGGGTGCCTTCCCCCTCCCCACAGATATACCCGTCAATATATAGTTGTTGTTTTTTGGTATGACATCATCGTTATTTTTATATTATATAATATAGCGCATATTATGTAATCTTATTAACATAAATGATCTCATTGTCTGGTCAAAAAAATGTCTATCTTTTGTTTACGAGACTTAAAAGATCGATTCGTATTTCAGGATTCATTGCATAGTAAACATGATTCTGTCTTCGATATGATTGTGATTAATTTGTTTTAACATTCATATTAATGATTTTATGACTATAAAAGACCTATTATGGGAAAATAATAGAGTGAATTCCAAGCATGACTTTTTTCAATATGATGACGTAATTATAGACAACACATAATATTTGTATGTGGTTATTATCATTATGTGTTAGTGATTATTGCTGTGTAGTAATGTTTAACATATCAGTGCTTATCTTGCAAACTAATGCGATTTATAAAATAAAATAATGTAATTAATAGCTGTTAATATATATAGAAAGATAAACAAAGTAGGCTTTTTGTGAATGAACCATGAAATATATAATAAATGAAATTATATTTATGTTTCAATTGCGCGCTCTCAGGTGTTGTTTACATTGATCAAGGCTACCAATATCGTCCGATCTCTACGTCTCATTATAGAAAGATAAACAAAGTAGGCTTTTTGTGAATGAACCATGAAATATAATAAATAAAATTATATTTTTGTTTCAATTGTGCGCTCTCAGGTGCTGTTTACATCGATCAAGGCTACCAATATCGTCCGATCTATACGTCTCATTGAACAGGTTGGCATCACTGACAACCAAACCCACCGACACACGTTCTTTACTAGCAAACATGCAGACGGGTGACCTACACCCGACACCCGTCACATTTCCTCGACGCCCCACAATGGACGGGTAACCCGTTACGATATGTACTTTACTACGGCCTATATATATGTATATATATATATATATATATATACATATATTATACATATATATATATATATACATATATTATACATATATATATATATATATACATATATATATACATATATATATATATATATATATATATATATATATAT